>PVJI01010530.1:0-59913 GCA_004026765.1 Micronycteris hirsuta
TAGCCCCAAATCACAGAAAGTGTTGTTGTCTAGACATAAAACGCAGGTGTCACTTCAAAGTCCATGATATTACTTATTGTACTTTAGATATTCTGTTCCCAGAAACAGGCTATTGAAACAGGTGATCACTGTTTTATTATCTTTTGCAACAAATATATAAACCTGCTCCTGTTAAACTTACTAACAGAATTTTGTCCTCATAAATACTAGTACAATTTCCAAAAATCCAGAGATTTCATAGGAAACCTGAACACAGGTTAAATGTGTCCGGTCTGCTGTCTCCCATTAAAACATCCGTGCAGATAATAGAAAGAGACACGCACTGACAATTGCAAAAGAAAAAAACATGACGTATCAAATTTTCCAGGCAATTTCCCTTAAATGCATTGTCAGTGAGAATAGATTGAAAAGCCAATTATTGCATTCGGTACCAGTCATCTGAGCCAGAAGCAAAAGACAATTACCTTCCAACCACCACCCCCAAAAAAGGAAACTCTCTAACTGATTACCCCTGTGGACACCTAACCCTAGAATAAAGTGGCTGGACTCTGTAGGAAAAAAGCGAACAATTACGTTCATAAGTATCCAGAGTCCTGTCCTCTTCTTAAGTCATCTCCATCGGCTCTTTTCTCTTTTCATTTTCCATTCCACTAGTAGGAAGTGAGAGGAGTATTAAAATAGTTTCCAAGGATGCTTTGTATTTGGGGGTGAGGGGAGGCACACAAAAATTAAATCACAGGAACACTGGGAGTGCTGAGGTCAGTATGCTCTTTCATACAGACACTCTTCAAAGAACTTCAGCTGGTGTCCTAGCACAGCCAGGGCACAAGGTTCACTCTAGTTACTAACTCCCAGTGATGAATGCCAGTCAGGCATTACAAACAGAATAAAAGTAAAATGTTACATTCTGACCTTCAGGTTCAGATTTGAAAGAGGAACATTGCTTGAACCCAAGCGAACAACAAAGGAGACTGAGGAAAACTGAATGTTTTGAAAAATGCCATTCTGGATAACTCATCCCTGAGTCAGTCAGAACATCCAGGAAATAAACAATGGAGCCTACTGGCACATAGAGAAAGAAACATTTGGAAGGGAGGGAGAGATTTCCCTAAAGATTAAGGGAGGTCATAGCTCTCAAAATTCTTTTCTTCAAGATTATATAAGAATTTTCCAAGACCTAGTATCTCACAGAGATCTCAGAGCCTCTATAAAATGGGAACAGCATCTTACACACTAAAGGCAGAGATACAAAGGATACTGGCTAAAATGAGAAAAGAATGCAATAGAAAAGGAAAGTGCATTTTGGGTCCAGTAGAGAGCAGAACAGACACTGCAGAGAATTAAGGAAATTATGTGGAATAATCAATCAGAAAACCCCGTGGAAAACATACAAAGCAAACAGGAAGGGATTAAACAAGAAGCAAACAAAACAAATATAGAAAAGAGAAACTGTTCACTCTAAGATTTAAAGGCATCTGTGAAGAAGAAATAAGAATACTCTTAATGAAGAAAATTGAATGAGGATGCTCTGAAAAAAATGTATTATCTCAAGACACTATCACATATGTTGCAGAAAGGAAGAAAAATCGAGCCTTACAGAGCTTGAAAGAGTTTATCATGTTCTAGGCTTAATTATGCTTTGTGTTAAAAGCAATAATAAGACATCCTGCGATACATCGCTTTTGTTAAATGATCGCTACACAAATATGCTATGTAAATAGGGAGAGTTTATAAAAGGATACATAGGTATAAAGCAGAACCACAAGCAGGGCAAGGTCATGGACACAGCTGGGTCTCAGGAATAACTGCAAACTTGAATGCAGTCTAAACTCTTACTCCACCCTCATCTCTGTATCTTAGTATCCTAGGCTCCATTCTTGTCACAGATCAGAATAATTTTTTTCACATGGCAGAAAACTTGGCTGTCAACAGTCATGAGAAAGAGATTGAGCTCAAGGCCAAGATTAAAAGCAATGGGGGTGGACTTGGTTTTAGTCAGGTGCCCAACCTGGCACCAATAACCATCATTAGAAATAAGTGCGTGTAGCAGCTTCTAAGGAAGCAAGAGTGGCAGGTCGCTGAGTCAGTGCCCAGAAGAAGAATGATAATCCCAGAAAAGGTGGCTGTAGGAAAGCATCCAGATCAAATAGTGGGTGTTCTCTCAGGACCATAACGTACCACTACTACCTTGTAAAAATGATTCTAGACGTGAAAAAATAACATAGATCAGAATGAGAAAAGCTCAGATAGAACTTGGGGGGTTGGATTTTAAAGAAAAGAAAATTTTCTTTCAGAAATAAAGACTAAATAAAAAGGATTATAAGAATGAATGCACATAGTAATGGGTGCCATAAAAGTAGGAAAAAATTAAAATTAAAAGACATGAAGAAAGAAAAAGGATACAAGAGAAAGGGACAAATATTAAGGATAGTTCCAGAAAATTGCACATGAATAATAGAAGTCCCTAAAGAAACAGAAGCAAACAAACAAAAAATGGGAACAAAATAAATACCAAAAACTCCCTGTAATTTAATAACAAATCCCACAAATAAAGTATATAAGATTTTAAACTATATTTTGAAAGTACATACCATGTACTTCACAATATCAAACCAAAACAACAAACCACAAGACATATTTTAGTAAAATTACAAGACATTAAAAATAAAGAAATAATTCATTGAGACTCTAGACAAAAAGAACAAGTGATACATAAGCAAAAGAAAACAATTTTTTCAAAGGCAACACTTTGCCCTCACTGGTGTGGCTCAGCGAGATGGGCGGTGCACTGCAAACCAAAGGTCGCCGGTTGGATTCCCGGTCAGGGCACATGCCTGGGTTGCAGCCAGGTTCCCAGTGGGGACATGCGAGAGGCGACAAATTGATGTTTCTCTGGCACATTGATGTTTCTTTCCCTCTCTATCTTCCTTCCTTCTACTCTCTCTAACAATAAATAAATAAAACCTAAAAAAAAATAAGCAACACTTTATGCCAGACCAACATATTTCAGATACTATTTAAACATATTTCAGATACTATTGGAGTAGTGTATTTCAGATACTATTTAAATATATTTAAAATAAGGAAAGAATATGAGACAAAGACTTTATATCCAGATGAAATGGACTTTTAATAAAAAGATACAGATACATTTAAAAACTCAGAGAATATTTTTCTCATGGGTTCTTCCCAATCTACTGGAAAACAGGTTTCATAAAACTAAAATAACCACAGAGGCATTAAGACAACAACCAGTGGATAAGATTAAGCATAACTATTTGTAGAACCATGGCAGAAAAAATGAAAGTAAAAGGGGAAAGAATATTGGATGTCATGGCCATATGATTAGAAAATGTAGACAGAGAACAGCCACCAAAAATGGAAGGTGATGTGGGGAAAACATATTCAAAATAATGTAACTGTATTTAGTGTTATAGTGATGTGGTAATATTATCATTGTTACTCTGAAACTACTATTTATGGGATATTCAAATTCTGTTACTCCCTGTGTCCTTGAGAGCTAGGGATTTGGACATTGGAAAAAAGGAGACACAAATATAAAACAGAAGAGGTTAAGTAAAAAATCCATGTCCCTGAATTATTTAAACTCATAAGGTGTTTCATATTAGTGCACATGAGTTTGTGCTTGTGTGCAGGTGAGGTGTGTTCTTAGCTTTGTCCACTAACGAGACCTAGGAAACAATGACCAACCCAGTAGCAATAAACAAATCTTGTATCCATGCATCCTTGAAATACCATTTCCTTGTTTTAAAAAGCAAGGAATTTTTTGATAAAGAGCTATTCCAAGTATAGAGCAAAACAGGTACAATATGAGCCTAGAATGACGTACTAAAGTGACACGGGGTAGATCGGACCTGCCAATACCCGTGGGTGACCGTGACCCAATGCGTGTATGACTCTCATACCGAGACACGCGGGGAAAGAAAGACCGGGGCTACGTGGCTGATTCCTCCCATTTCCGGAAAAAGCCTCGTGGCTTGCCCAGCCAGGGTTTTTATCAGGGGCCAATTTACATTGGATTGATTATTCATGGGATTATGCAGAACAGGTAGGATTACTCATAGCAAGGCATTGGATGTAAATTCAGATCCAGTGGCAGACAGGACCAGGTTAAAGTAATATGCAGGGCACAGCAAGCCAGAATTTTTTAAGATACATCTTTGCCAAATTCCTATTAGAGAATTCCCATTCCACAGACATGATCCACACTTGCTCACACAGGAATCACACGGAGCTGTGCTCAAAACGTGTAAATTCTCAGGACTGCGTGTTTACACACGTGTGGAAATCACTGCCACACTAAAGAGTTTATCAGAAGTCCAGTCAGAGGGAAGAAAAAAGTGCAGTTTTTTCTTGTTACCTGATGTTATGTTTCCTCTGTATTTTCCCCTAGAATAAAAGGTGTCCAGCCTCCATCGAGATCCTGGCTAGATCCACTCTCATTTTATCTGCCACTTCACCACCTCAGTCTTACTCATTTTTATATTTGATAATTTCCCGACAAGTGATAAATAATTGGATGTCTAAATTCATTTTGATTTATATGAGACTCTCTCTACCATGAGTTTCTTTACAAGCTGCCAATACAAAGATGGGGCCATTGTTCAGTTGTAGAGTACTACTGCTATGGTCTGAAGGGTTGTGTCCCCTTAAAATCTCTATGTTGAAACCCTCATCTCCAATGTGATGCTGTGAGGAGGTGAAGCCTTCGGGAGGTGAGTAAGTCCTAAGGGTGAAGCTCTCCTGACAGGGATTAGTGCCCTTGTAAGAAAGCCCCCCAGAGCTCCCTCGCCCCTTCCACCATGTGAGGGCACAATGAGAAGTGGCCATCTGCAACCTGGCAGAGGGCTTTTACAAGAACCCTACCTTGTATTTCCAGCCTCCAGAACTATGAGAAATAAATATTTGTTGTTAAAAGCCATCCAGACAATGGTATTTTGTTGTAGCAGCCCCAATGGACTATAATAATTACCAATTTAGAATAGCTTCTATTCATTTCTCAAGGTGGTTCCTGATTCTTCTCTGCCTTAACCATAGCTGAAAAACACAGCTGACACTTCTCTTACCTTTAAGAAGAAACTAGGTTTCCAGCTTCCACTTAAAGATGCAGAAATCTGGAAAAAGCGTTACTCCGAACTGTATCAAACAATCTGAAAAATCACCACTTTTCTTGAATTTACCAAATAACCGGTTACATGGCAACCAAATAATCTGAAATCAAAAAAGTAAGACAATTGACTCCAACAATGGATAGAAAACCAGCAATGTGTACTATGGCAAAGGGTGAGTGGAAGAAAGGGCCAATGTAAAGGAGACAGTGAGAAGAACTCAGCTCTATTTTTTAACTACTTAAAGCCAAGTGTAGTTAGCATGGAATAGCGTAACCTTGGGAGCTGCAGAAGTGGGAAATTACAGGCTTTTCTCGCAGGCCAAACTGGATGCTCATGCAAGAGATGAGTGGCAGAGAGAGAGATCTAAGAAATCCTCCCTTGTATGCACACCTAGAAGGGACTAGAAGGTGATGCAGAAAAGGCACAGAAGCCACCAGTTGGGGTCTTCCTCCCCTGTCTCACCTACGGGAACAAAAATCTTGGCTGGGCCACAAAGTGCCCAAATATATAGTCAAATACCATTACAGAGTGGTGTTTTGGGATAATATTTAAACAATATTTAACATCTAAATCAATAGACTAAGTAAAGCACATTGCTCTCGCTAATGTGGGTGGGCCTCAACCAATCAACTGAAGGCTGAAGCAGAAGAAAAAGCTGGTCCTACCCCAAGTGAAAGAGAATCCCGCAGCCTGATGGCCTTCACATTGGGATGTCGGCTCTCCCAAGGTCTGCAGTAGTTTGCCAGCCTTCAGACTCAAACCAGGACATCAACTCTGCAGATTCGGACTGGCCCACCTCCATAATCATGAGTCAGTTTCTTATAGTAAATAAACAAACAAACAAACAAACCCTATTCGTTCGATCAATAGCTATAGAGATAGATAGCCTCCTGTTTCAGCTTCTCTGGAGTAACCTAACTAATACACAGGAACTCAATCAACCTGGCTTTTAAATAAAAGTTTAAAGGGAACTTCTTCCAGTTGTCATTTTTCATTCACACCAGAAACAACACTGAGCTTCCTTTTAATATCTTAGTTATAAACCCTTTGAAATAAAATAATGAATGTAAAAAAGTTTACTTAATAAATATCTACTTTCATTCTAAGTGACTTGGAATTAATTAATGTAGCACATAAAAACCACTTATTTTCTGTGGGAAATTCTCAAAAATATCAGCATTTCTGAGGAATTATGCTATAGAGAAATTTATGATGATAATGATGGTAATGATAATAATAATAATAATGATGTGGGTAGCTGAAAATTTAAGTGTCCACAATATTTTCTCTTGACTTATTTCTTATTAGTATCTAAAAATGTGCTAATAAGCTAAAGAATGAACAGAACAAAGCAATCTAAGTAACAACAACCCCATTATTAGTTTTATAGCAAATATTCTTGCATGGAAAATGACATACTGTAAAATGCCGGTCAGTAAATTTTACTTGAACTCTCACTTAAGTATCTCAGTCATTTTCACAATATTCATAGAAGCTTAATGCTATTCTAACCCTTAAAAAAGGGAGAATGGTCAACGCAATTATGTCTATGACACCAATTGTCCTTTCCCGCCTTCCTATGAAAGAATAAACATTGTGATGTTAGTTTTATAAAACTGAATTCAGTAACCAAACTTTTAACAATAACAAAAAACACAAAGAAATTATTACAACTTAAAAGAATAATGTAATATGGTTTATGTGAATACCACTCACTAAATTTTGAGGGTGAAAAATCTAGGAAAAAAACGTAGCATTACTACTCTATTCACTTGTTTTCATTTTTCACCACTATATTATTTTAATAGCCAGGGAAGTTATTTCTTTATCAATGAAATAAGGAAACAGCCCTGGCTGATGTGACTCAGAGGATTGAGCACTGGCCTGTGAACCAAAGGTTTGCAGGTTCAATTCCTAGTCAGGGCACATGCCTGGGTAGTGGGCCAGGTCCCCAGTAGGAGGCATGCGAGAGGCAACCACACATTGATGTTTCTCTCCCTCTCTTTCTCCCTCCCTTGCCCTTCTCTAAAAATAAATTAATAAAATCTTTAAAAAGAAGAAATAATGTGAAATAATTTGGCCTTACTTATCAAAATGTGGGAACTGTGCCAGTGAGAGAAAACATCTTACAAATTTTCTGAATCTTCTTCCATTTTTCAAGACTGATCTTAGCGCAGAGTCACTCAGTTATTTTCATTTTAAAATGAGACCTTAAAACAAATCCCATATATCTAAGAGAGGTGCCAAGCAGGACAGTGTAAAGAAGGCCACATCAGAGTCCTGGGTTCACTCAGGAAAAACATCACCTGAGGTTGTCTAAGACAGAATATCTTAGGTGACATCCCAATGAAGAATGGAGTAGTCATCATTCAATAGGCTACATTGTCAGCACAATGTCAAGCAATTGGTCTTTGCTTTTATTATTATTAATATTATTTACTTATTTATTTTTACTAAAAGACGGGTCCACAACTAGAATTCAAACCTTTCTGGGCATATATGAAAGACTAATACTTGAGGAAAGCAGCCAGAAATCTGTATCCACATGTGACTAAGGCACTCCTTAAAGGGAGCAGATTCACCTTAAGAGTAGTGTCAGTCAACTTGGCCCAGTGACAAAGCCTCAGCAATGATGGGAGACAAAAATGTAAGTATGGCCAAGAGTCTGCCACTTAAAATATAAGATCTATAAGAAAGGTATTTTTGCTCCGTACAGTGTCTTCGGCACCTAGAACAATGCCTAGCACAACAGTTAATGCTCAATAAATATTACTATTGAATGAACAAGTACGTGCACTAACAAACAAGCAAATGAATGAATGAATGAATGAATGAATGAATGTGTCCTCAGTCCAACTGTTCACAAAATCATATTTCAATAAAGGTGTTTTAACTGTGGGAATCTGTAAGCGGAGGGACAGAGGTGGAACACAGAATCATTTTCATTGAAAATAAAGCCATTAGATAACTGGGTCAAAAGGCAGGGGTACGCTGGTGCCCTTCTGTAGTAGATCGGTGGTACATCACCCAGATTCCCTCCTTCAGGATAGAGGTACTCCTCCCCCAACTGCAAGAATGTTTGCTGATGCCTTCAATGTAAGGAAGCGGTTTTACCCAAGTTACATTCCCTGCTCAGGCAGCCCACAGCTTGGTCCCTTGCCTCAGTCCAGGACACATCTAAATGGAAATCCCAGACTCTGAGATCCCCACAGGATCTTAGTAGCAACTCCATCACAATTCAACTCCTGCCTCTCTCAGTCCTGTTTCCCTGACTCTACTACAAGTATAGATACTAAGAACACCCCTCAATTAACCTTTGCAGTCAAATCTCCATGTCTCAGTCTGTTTCCAAAGACCTCAATAGGGTAAAAAATAAAGAAGAGGCATTGATCCCAGTTTATAGAACATAGATAGGCTTTGGCTAAAATAATATAGTTACTGCAAGTAGTAACTCTGATGCAGATCTGATGAAGCTTCATTAAAAAATTTGTGTCAACCTAGAGAGAAACTTCGTGCAATACGCTATAAGTGTTTGTCATAATTCATTCAAACTTCCCCCCTCAGGATCCAAAATAGAGTTTTTTCTAACTATAAAACTAGTGCTTGTTCATTTTATAAAATTTATACAGTAGAGAAAACTATAAATAATAATGTAAAAATCACCTGCAATTCTACCACCAATATATAATCATTATTAAACTGGTACATAGATTTCCAGATATTTCTGTACATATACAAAACTCATCACATATATGTACTTATCTTTTTACAAAAAAAAAAACCCAATACCTAAGTCTCTACTGTTCAGACTTGTTTACTGCCTGTTTTTTTTCCCCATTTAACTATATAAAAATGTAATTATTTTTTTACTGGCTGATTAATATTCCATTTTGAGGCATAAATTGAATTTAACTCAATCATCTACTGATACATTTAGATTTTCCAAATTTTTCAGTATTCTAAAATATGTTGAAATAAATATCCCATTCTGTATGATCAGATTAATTCCTTTGGATTACTTCCTGGAAGAGAAATTATACTTCAAAAAGAATATACATTCTTTGAAGTTTTGCTGCCTATTGTCAAATTTCTTTCCAGGATATTTATATCAATCTATGCCCCTACTAAATGTTTATGAAAAATGGCTCTTTCCCCCACACCGCTCTCATTTTTTTCTTTTCTAATTTAATATGTAAAATGTCACCTCGTTAACATTTCCATTGACATTTCTGTTAAAGCACAAGAGACATGTTCATCATATCGGCAAATGCCACAATAAAACATGCTTTTGATGGTAAAATCAAGAATCAAAAAGATTAGATCACACTGAAACAATAGGCTGAACAAATAAAGCGAATTTTAATAGAGCTCAGAATAAATCTGAAGATAATACTTTTCAGTTCACCACAGAAGAACAGGATAGAGGAGATTTTCTTAACAAAGTTGGCATGAAAAAGACCTCAGATTTTACTGAGAAAAAATTAGGTGGAGCACATGATGAGGCGAGGCTACCAGAAAGGTCAAGGGAAGCTTGGTTGCCATCAGTAGGAGCACAAGGTTCTGAAATGGCTGCCCTGGATCTGAAGGATTTTGTTCTGTCCAGCGTTTTCAAAGTCCCAATGACTAACTCTAATGCCTCCAGAAACCAGGAAAATAATTTGTCTATAATGCAGATCATATGAAGAATAGTTAAAGGGATCAGTAATGTTTAACCAAGTAAATAAAATTTAAGCTGGCGTAGGAAGGGAAGAATGGAGAGGAGGGCACAGCGATGTAAACCGGCCCTCTTTAAAATTGAAAAAGCTGTCATTCAGAAGAGGGATATGATTGGTTCTATATCACACCAGAAGGCAGAACTAAAAGCAGTAAATAAAGTTACACACGGGCAGCCTTTATTTCAGTACTAGTAGGAAACGTCTAATGATTAGAGCTGTTCAAATGTGGAATAAAATTGGCAGGTTAATTTTTCTTTCCATTAAACCACCACTGAGCTTTCTGTTAATACTCAGTCATTGAGGTACCTGCTAAGCCTCTGCTGTGTTCTCTCTCAGCACTGCGCTTGGCCCTGTGAGCAGGGTAGAGTATTTGTGGGAAAGGGGCTACAGTCAGCTCTTTGCCTGTATCCTCTAGTCTTGGCACTTTCACTACAAAGAACTATTTATCTCAGGCCCTGAGAAGTGCAATTTCCATTCACTATTCTGCCCTTTTACTTAAAAAAAGTATATATTTTTATTTTATTTTTTATTTTTAATTGTTGATATAAAACCGAACGCTCATCCAGCTGCTTGCCACTTTGAAAACTAATACTAGAGAGACAGACGCCAGTAAAAGGAAGGGGGTTTATTCAGACGCCAGCCGTCTGGAAGATGGGAACCCGCGTCTCAAAGTCCATCTTAGCATCTCAGTGGAAACGGAGGTTTTTATAAGGAAGGAGAGGGGAACAGAACAAAGAGATCAAGGGAGGTGGTTAAAAAGTTCTCTACGGGAGGTGGTTAAAAAGTTCTCTACGTGCAGAGAAGCACGGTCCATTCTGATAAGGCAAGTGAGGGTCTGGTATGCGTCATCCTGGTTTAGTCATCCTGGCTTCACATCATCCTGGCTTTACGTTTGGAGGTCAGCAAATCTCCCAGAGCTGGGACGTCTGAAGGTCGTAGCCTGTATCTTTTGAAGTTAGTTCCTAGGATTCTTATACAAACATACTGTTCATCTACAAGCTGCATATTAGTGAGAGCATTTACAGAAATAGTGTAAAAATATGGTGGGGTAGGTTACAATCCCCACTGTTATATTGACACTATTACAGATGTCCCCACTTCCACCCCCACTTTTGTCTGCCTCCACCCAGCACCTGCCCCTCCTTCCCTGTGGACATCACCACACTGTTGCTTGTGTCCATGGGTTATGCGCGTATGTTCTTTGTCTAGTTGCTTTACCTCCTTTCATCCAGGACCACCCCCCTCCACTCATCTGTTCTAGCTATCCATGCCTCTGGTATTATTTGCTTGTCAGTTTATTTTGTTCATTAGATTCCACATATAAGTGAGATCATAAAATATTTGTCTTCCTCTGAGTGGCTTATTTCACTTAGCATAATAATCTCCAGGTCCATCCACACAGTTGCAAAAGGTAAGAGTTCCTTCTTTTCTACAGCCTCATAGTACTCCATTGTACAAATTTACCCCAAAAGTATCTTGTTTTTAAAACCCTTTTCTGAATTCTACATATTTTCCAACATTAACCTAGTGTCTGCTTATGGTCCCCCCAAACCAAAATCTCTAGAAAACAGGAAATTTTCAGATAATTCCATTTGGCTCAACTTCACGTGATTGCTTCCTCCAACACCGCCCCTTTATAAAATTTGCACTGATCAGACACACCTGATCTTCTGCCAGCCACACTAAGCAAAGCGGTTCTCTGCCAGTTATGCTGTCATTCACACTTCTTCCAGAACCTGACTTCTATCCCAGCCTAGTGATCACAGATGTGATTCTAACACTTTTCTGTGTGTAAGTAAAAAAATTATCTTGGTTGGTCCTCTGGACCTTTGTGCCTTTTGAATATAGATAAAACAAATAATACTTTCTAGGCAAAATTATATCCCAAGAGGGTTTCGACATCCAGTGAAAGGAGATAGATAACAAAAATTTTCATCATCACTGGACCTCCTTTTTTCCTGTGAGATGTTACTATTGTTTCATTCTATTATTTAAAAGTAGCTTCAAAAGCAGCTTCCACAATTAGTCAGGGGTCTCCAAATCATGTTTTGGGTCCTTGGCACACTAATCAGTGCCCCCTTCCCAGGTTCCTTCAGGGCATTATCTCACACCTGTCACGTCCAGCCAGCAGATGCCAAGTCCACACGCGCACACACGGAGAGAGCGAGCTTGGGTCATAGCTACAGAGCAAATGACTAAGAGGTTGTTCTCCTGCACACTGGTGTACAGGATGATCATTCTATCCATTTGATGTATGTAAAGAGCTAAACCAAATAATTAATTTAATGTTGTATATGTACTGTACAGAGTACCTTTCTGAAAAGAGATTCACATGAAAAGCGAAATCTGCAGAATGACTCAGAATACTTCAGTCATTACATCCAATTGAAAGAGGAAAGAAAAAAGACAGAAAGAGCAGTCCTAGTTTATAAACAGTTGAGGTCCCAAAAGTCATTCAGAAATCATATATATATATTTCCCATAGAAACAGCCTTATATAATATACATTGCTTTCTAGACAAATCTACAAAATGCTTTTAAACCCCCCAAAAGGTGGGGTTTTTGCACCTAGGCATGGTATTGATACTAGTATATCATAAAACTAAACATAATAATAAACATGTATTAAACATTTAATATATGCCACTTATCACCTCATTTAATCTTCACAATATCATGAGTTAGGTATTTTTTATCAGCATTATCTCTAATAGATAGGTGGGAAAACTGAAGCTCTACCTACTAATTGTTAGTGAAAGGTCCCAAGACAGAAAGCCATTATCTTAATCACTACGCAAGATTCCCTCCAACCTACCTCTGTGTGGCCTGTTTCCATGTAGCAGAATGCAAGTTCAGTCTCTCTGACTCCACCTTTTCCAGCCTGCATTGTTGCATGGCCTTCAGGCTAATAGCTCCTGCTTTAGACAGGCTAATCGTTAGAGGAATTCTATGAGAGCCTTGAGTTTTTACAAACACAGCCCCTCCCATTCCCTTGGCATAAAAGAAGACTGAACACATTCTTTCTCAAAATAGATACAACAAACTACTAGAGCTCCCATCTTCTCAGCTGCTGCTTTCTTGATTAGTAAACCTTCGCTTACTCCAAACTCTTGATGGTTCGAGGTTTGGCCTTTCAAAGGAGTGGGCACGTGGACTTTGGACCAGTAACACTGAGACAAGGTATCAGAGCGCCAAATGGAGCTATCAGAAGCCTCTGCAGCCCGAAACAGAACATGGATTCCACCTGTGCCCCATTCACTTCCTGTAGAGCAGTGAGAATGGGCACTTCTCTATTTTGAGCCAATTAATTGTGAGGGAAGTACTAATAATCTATGAGGAAAAGTGAGAGGGAAAAGTTTAGAGTAGCCTACTCAGACTGCTAGGAGGGAATCCCAGGTGATGAGTCTGTGGAAGACAAGCCCCTAACTGTAGCCAAGAGTTGTCCTAGGTGCCCATTCAAAAGAAAACTTACAAACCAGGTGCCTGTGAATTAAGTGCCCATTGGGTCTACTGAATGGTTTGTTACATTCCACCTTGACTTCACTCCACGTTGTGGCTAATAAAGGAGCGGAGACTTGGGTGACAGGCCTAGTTCTGACGTGAGCTTGAAGCGTGCCATCAAATCTCTTCGTTGAATCTCCATTTGCTTTCTTTTTTTAATCAAGGAAGTAGGGCAAGAATGTGATTTCTAGGCTTATTGTAAAAGCCTTTCATTCTAATCTTTTTGAACAGTACTTCTAAGGCCCAAAAACATAAATCACAAGCACAAGATGAACTAGGAAAATTAAGAGTGAAGGGAGAGATTTAAAAAGGTCCTTCTTTTCCCAGTAAAGCTGGCATTGACCCTTCAGTAATTTGGTGGTAATTATCAGGCTTGTTTAACTGCCATGGTTGTCTTTGCTTCACCTACTAAGTAAGCCTCCTATTCAAATCGAGGCATTCTTGTCTTTAGAAAAGTCCTAAATCCATACAGCTGCAGGTGAAACATTCAGAGGAAGAGTTTAGAGGAAATAATGGTTCATTTTTTTAATCAATTGGCATTTCTGCCCAAGCACCAGTAATGGAGATCTCCCCTGCTGCTCGCACTCCTGTTGGCTGTAGAAGCAGCTTTGTGTGAATGCAAAGGCTGTGAAGCAGACTGATCTGGTGAGTGCAGTTTACCCAGGGAAAACACAGCCGGGGGTTCATTAATATGGATGAGCAAAGTCAGAGGTGTGTGAAATAATCCGAATGAGACACCTCTCTCCTTAACTTTGGAAAGCAGAAGGCAGCAAAGAAGGATTCTTTGGCTGCCTGATAAGTAACCAATCCTTAATTAAATAAGCCAGGCAAAGTAGAGAGCAATTGAAAAATGGAAAAATACAGAGCATAGAGAATTAGAAATCTCCCTTATGTAATCTGCTAAAGTTCCACCTGAATGGAAAATCAGACAGACATTTGGCTTAATTTGTTAATGCCTTATCACAGGACTCGGTATGGGTAAGAATCAGCAGACAATGAATGGCTGAAATGTCCCTTTTTCTCCTTATTGAGTTTAAAAGAATGTTATTTTCAAAATATGATTTCCTGTGATCAAAGTCTATGTTTTATAAAACAAATAAGTTTTCTGAATAATAACCGTTGACCCTGGGACTTGTGTGGTTCTCATTTACCCAACGTTTGCTGGGTGTCTCCCATGGGGTAGGCATTGGGTCCCTAAAATGAAGACATACCATGCACTCGGTATACACACTACATTATTTAACGGTCATGACGACATTGCAAGTGAGGTATGCTAGCTTCTCTTTATAGGTGAGAAAAGTGAGGCTCAGACTAGTTTCTTAACATTCTAAGTTCTCATGCGTACATTTAACGGAGCCAGGTGTTAAAAGAGAAATCGATGCATATTAAAAATTTAATAGTTTATTTGAGCAAAAATTGATTCCAGAAGTGGTTAGGAGCACTCCACTGAGGAAAGACTTTTATAAAGAAAGGGCAACATTCAGCTAAGTTAGAAAAGGAGACTTTCAGTTAGGTTTAGTAAGTGATCCTGGATTAAAAATAAGTTCATAGACTATGCTCATTCATTGTACACCATTTATTGAGAACATGCTATATGCTTCACAGATTTCATCATAAATAACAAAAAATTATAAATTATTTAAATGCCCATTTAAAGAGAATGCTGAAATAAATATCATACAGCCATTGAAATAAATGGTAATAAACACCTCAGAAGTTTTTGTAACAGTAAAATTAAACCATGTGTGTGAAGTACTTCTGTAAACAGAAATGGTCTACAAAAAGGGGGTGGGGCAGGAGCAAACCAAGGAAATCATTGACTGACTACAGCTTAACACCTAGTTGGCTGTTAGTGATGAGTTGTCCTTAGGTTTCAATTTCTTAACCTTGAGCCATTTACAAGCTTGGACTTTGGTTTTCTTATGTAGGCCTAAGAAATTTGAGCCACCTCAGTCTAATGGCCTCCTTGTTTAATTTAACACAGGCTTAAAACCCACGTTCCACTCCAAAGTTCACAATATTTCCATAATACCAAAGTGCCTCCCAAATGACTGTGTAGGTAGCCCTGGAACAGCACTGCTGGGACTCAGATCCTGCTCCAGATCACTGTCCTAGTGGAGCTGGCAAGTGTGGAATTATAACAGAGCGCAATTTGAAACCGTAAGCAGTGACCTCTTGGGGACTCAGTTTCCTCATCTATAAAATGGAGGTAACAATAAGCCTACTGTCATGTGGTGGATGTAGATTAAATGAGATAATTGGAGTAGAATTCTTATTTCAGAATTTAGTAATAGCAAGCATTAAGTAAATGTTAGCTATTATTCTGTCCTGTGACAGGTGGAGACCTTCAAGGGTTTTGTGCAAGATTGCCTATCCCAGGCCATCATTGCGTGCGCGTGTTGGAGGAGGAAATGTATTATTTTTATTTCCTTGTATAACTTCCTTTCTGAAATTGCTGCTTTTCTTATGGTTTGATATCCTAGGTACAGTTTTCAGAAGCTATAAACTCAGACAGAAAAAAATGCGACTCTTAATTTGACTTTTAAATTTTTCTATGAATGGATTATTTTCTTCTCAAGCCCCAATTTTCCCCTGATGGCCTAAAAACTATTATAATTCACTCACTTTTGGGGTAAAGCTGAGACAAATTCATTGATGTCTTAGCCAAATCAAGATCTTAGCTAATCTTAGTCTTCAGGGTTTTATCCTTCCTTCCGTCCCTCCCGGTGAGCCAGGCCCCTCGATCCCTGAAACTTCTTTTCTCTCAGAGTGATCACCTCTGCCATGCATTTTGTAAAAGTCTACTTGATAAGCTCAAATGCTAAGTCTTGAATGTTATTCCTTCTTTATATTTCTGAATCTGATAGTCTATCCCATAGACAGGGTGTAGAGAAGCCCCTCCCTGATGCCTGAACAGGGGCAAGAAGGAGAACATGGGTCCTGAGCTAAATTAACATGTCAGCTACTCTGTCAAAATATGATCCCACTGTCCCAGAAAGGAAACCTACTCAAATTAAATTCAGTAAAAAGAGAAAACACGAGGCTTATTTTTTAGGAGACAGGGATTTCATGGATTTCAGTATCAATAAGGAAAGGAAAGCTGGGCTTCTAGTAATATGAACACTGAAAAACTCCAGGCTCATGCTCTCTCTCCCTGGGCTCTATTTTCTCTCCAGAACTCTTGCTTTCTCTCTCCTGCCTCTTTCTAGAAATCTGCTCCTTTCTTTTCTCTCTCACCCTGCCTCCTTTGTTTACCTACCTTGCACAGAGCCTCAAAACAACTGCCCTACTCCTGACTATGTGACTTCAGCTTAAACCTGAAAGCCAGTTTCAGTTGTCACAAAGTTTCTTAGTACAAAAGTCTCACTAAAGGGACTCTGGTCAGCCTCACCGGTGACCAGGCTGCCGACCAGTTCGTGGCTTAATGACCTTTGAGTGAGTTACCCACTTTAGTTCAGTAAATTACACTGCAGCAGATGCCCTGAAACATATGCTAATATTTTCTAATTACAAAAGAAGAGGGGTTAGATATATTGCATGCTAAAAAGAAAGATGAGTGAGTCTTTTTTTTTTTAAACTGTTCTTATTTAGGATTGTGGAGGAAACTACCTTACACTGCCCCTTCAGCAGTTCCGGAAGGTTTCTAGGTCATGGATGACAGTATGGGACCATTTATCTGCCTTATTTCCATCTTTCTGTGTTTTCTAGTGTTGGACTATCTGCTAAGAGGAGAGTAATATGTATATAAATATGTTTAATAATTTATTATAGGTCTTCTCCTAGAGACTAGAGATATGGATATTACGTTTTTTCTTTGAGTGATATTTTCTGAAAATATTAGCTGGGTGTCTGTAAACCGTCACAGCTGTCAATGAAGGATAATAGTAGCGACATCATTAGGAGTTGGGCGTGGCCAAGAAGCTCTCTGGCGACTGAAAATTTTACTTCATATTGATTCAACCTGGGAGAAAAGACTCCCAAGTGTTTTGGACCTTTGGAAAAGTATATTTGACAGAGGTTTCTGTTATTCATGAAATAACCTAAAAACAAAGATAACTTATTTATGTGACAAAAAAAAAATAAAGTTTTTAGGAAAATTTTTATGACTTCTTATTGGATTGCATTGGCGATAAAATTATGTTTTCATTTTAAATGTAAAACTGATGGGATTTATTACTTAATGAAGAACATGCTAGAAATATTCCAACCTTTAGCAAATCCAACTTTTAGCAAATAAAATAGCAATGAGAAGATTGGGAAATGTAGAAATAAGATGAAATGCAAATAGATTCTAGTGCATCTTTATTATTTTTTAAGGTAATTGAATTAACTGAGCAAACCACCTTGGGCAAATGGATTAAACCTCAAAACAGGATTCTTAAAATGCTGAGTAATCATTTTCTTACATAGCGACATCTGAGAATCTTCCAGGGTGCTACACTTAGTACCATGACAGCCGATTGCATCAGGACAGAAGGGGGTGGGAGGGAGGAGAAGCAGTAGGAACAGACAAGCATTGGCTATAAGCATTCAAATCATCTTCAAGCTACTTCTCATAAATTGATTAAAGCGAGTTCCTATTTCTATGATTTCTTGACTAGTAATCAACATATCCATGGGGAATTGCCAAAATCAGAATAGTAATTTAGTGGGCATAGAAAAAGCATTGAAAAACTTTAAAATTAAATCCTTCCTTGAAGACAGAACAAAAAGTACCTGCTAAGAACTGACCCCAAAGTTGGTCAAGTTTACATTTAGGGGAAGGTAGCTGTTTGAACTTATGTCCTATGCTTTAGAAACCAATCCTTTCCTCCCCTGGCTGGTGTGGCTCAGTGGATTGAGTGCCGGCCTGCAAACCAAAGGGTTATTGGTTCAATTCCCAGTCAGGGCACATGCTTGGGTTGCAGGCCAGGTCCCCAGTAGGGGATGAGTGAGAGGCAACCACACATTGGTGTTTCTGTTCATTCTCTCCCTCCCTTCCCCTCTCTAAAAGTAAATAAAATCT
Source organism: Micronycteris hirsuta (assembly GCA_004026765.1). NCBI lineage: Eukaryota > Metazoa > Chordata > Mammalia > Chiroptera > Phyllostomidae > Micronycteris > Micronycteris hirsuta. The sequence goes on from PVJI01010530.1 coordinate 18,354, forward strand.
TAAAAAAAGAAACAAACACAATCCTTTCCTTTTTCATCACTGCATTTACCATGTGTAAAAATAATTGTATAAATATATTTGCAAGATGCCACGACCTGCCATCTGTACGTGAACCCTACCTGTTGACAACATACACTTACCCAGTACAGCCACCCACAGAATGAGGACTCTCGAGTCTGTTAGAAAGCACGCCCCTGCACAAACACGGCCCATCTGAAGTTGGAGTGATGGTTCGGGTGAATAGTGATCAAGTAAAATGAGAGCCCTGACCTTGTGATACAAAATAAGGTGATTTAGAAGTTGTACAATCTGGGATATTTTTTTAAAAACCTAAGTGAGATTTGAAGTTCTTTATTAACAAAAAATCTTTAATGTGTGTGCCTATGCTTGTATGGAAGAATCATTTATTGAAAAAGTATATTTTGCCCCAAAAGAGTTATCTGTAATTGGCAGAGAAGATTAAACATAAATATACAGGGTCTGGCAGATGTAACACCTGCTTGAGTGTGATTGGTAGAGTAATAATATAGATGTAATAATTATAGTTTTAATTTGAACATTTCACCTAAAATGCCATATGACATGCTTAAGTGTGACTTTGTTATGGTACAGAATTATATGCTAGTGGTTTTGTAATTAAACAAGGGGTGTTATTTATGCTGGACCTTACGTATTACATTTAGCCACCCCACGGGAAGTGGCGGTTCCAGATGTGGCCATGTGATTCGTTTGCTGCCAGGTGGCTTCAGATAGGTCATCTGGGAGGGAAACAGATTTGGGGGGGTGCTTTCTTTTGTTTTGTTAATGGGAAAATCTTCAATAATTACTGGTTTCCAACACCTCTTTAGCATAAAAGAAAAATTCAACTAAAAAATATTTCATCCTTCTTTTAACGTAGGAGAGGCATTCAAAACACACAGGACTAAATGAGGCCATAGGACTCGATAAAAGGAAATGGTCAGGTTGACCACAAGTGGCACAAACTGAAAAAGCCTTCAAAAGCAATGACACCTGATGTGCTTTCCCAGAGAGCAGGCTCGAGTAGAGCTCCAGGGACTAAAAATCAAGTCAGACGGTGGCCCAGGAGACTGATGATTTTCTCGCTGGCCCCTGTGCCGATACCGTTAGCATCACCTGGAAACTTGTCCAAAATATAAATTCTCCATGATCCACCCTGAACTATTGACTCAGAAATGCTGAGGAAAGAGGCAAGCAAGCTGTGTTTTAACAAATCTTCTAGATAATGCTGAGGCATGCTAATGTTTGAAAACTGCTAGTCTAGGTGAATTCCAAAGATGGAGGTGGGGAGAGGAAATACAAATATTGTGTGTGGCTTTATCCACTTTCAGTGAATTTTTGTTTGTATATTTGGGGTCAATTTAAATGACCTAATACAAGTAAATATAAGTCCAAGTCTTCCTCTTTGGAAAAACTTTTTGTGCTATTCTTCAAGCAAATATTTAAACCCCTTAAATTTCAAAAAGAGAAGTAATGTATGTGCTAAAAATATATATTATAAAACTATATGTAATTTGCTTGTATTGTATATGTAACTATTATGCTGTATATAATTGTATATGTAACGTGTGCTGAACGAGTAGAACTCTTTCAAAGCATGAAAACTCCAAGTCTAATTTTTATCACAATAAACCCTCTTGCCTTTCTCCTTGTCCCCAGATAAAAACATGATCAGATCTCATATTTTTTTAGTTGCTTCTAGACATAATGGCAGTCCAGTTTAATGTAATATACTAACTTCTCATTGGCTCAGACCCACTTCATTCAGAAGCCTGCAGTGGGAAAGGGAATGGAAAACTAGTCAACCTTCTGTTTCCATGATGCTGGCTCTTCTCCCAGCTCCCCTGGCACAATTCCCAACTCCTTCACCCCTGTGCAACCTTTACCCCAGCAACCCCACCCTGTTGGAGCAGGGTGGCAAGAAAGTGAGGAAAAACAGAAACAAAGGTCTTGCTTCAGTAGTTTTATTATGATCTAATGCTGGTGTTTTCTGGTTACAGTGGGCCAAACTCCACACTGCACAATTTCCTTATGGGCGATATACCCTCCAGCTCACCTTTTTCCACCCTCCCTCCCCACCTCCTGCCCTTACAGGCGGCCCCACAGGTTCTTACTGCTTTGATCTCTGGCCGGCCTTCCTGTTGGGAAGGATCCCTCATAGAGCTTCCAGCTAGCCCGTCTGTGGCATTCACCTGGCCAGCAGGAGCTCACACCCTCGCCACTGCCATCACTGCTCCAGTGCCAACCACTATCCCCTCGTCACCACCATGGGCAGTTCCTGCCACAGCCTTTGCCTTTGTCCCATCAATACATGTCATCCACCAGTCTCCTGTGGCCCCCAAATCCCAGGAGGCACATAGCTTGCCAGGATTCAGCTCTCTCAAAACCCTTCTCACTAGACTTGAGGTGATAAGGAAGCAGTTCCCGACTCACACCCCTGAGAAAAGGGGACAGCGACGCTGCAGCCCTGCACCAACTTGCTACAAACTCTTCCTCGTCCCCTCTCTACAACCTCAATTCTTTCATAGCCTTTAGAAAGGTGACGGGTTTAGGGTACAGAACGCAGGTTTTTTGCCTTCTTGCAAATTCTACATGGATAATGTTTAATTAGTCTTATGATTAACATGGTTGGAGTCACTTAGACCAGTGTATGCCCCTCACTCATTATAAACTCTGGAATAGCATTTAACTTCTTGAGCCCTGTTTGTAAAATGGGGGAAAATAACATCTATCTTGTCCTACATTAAGATAGTAAATAAACAAGAAGCAATTGTTAAAAAGTGAAGTGCACATGGCATATTATATATGATATATTACTGCACATGACATATATATATGTACATATACATAAAGGGTAAATTCATAAGCAAAAGAAAAAACAGTGCATCAACAATAAATCTGGACATCTCAGTGAGTGCAGTTTTTCTACACACGTATGGGCATGAGATGTTTTCTAGACAAATCACTGCTTTTTAGAGAAAAATAAGGGTAAAGTTGATATAAATGGAAGAGTTTTGTGTCAGGTTAACTTGAATTTGTGATTCAGTATATTAACTTTTTGAACAAACTGAACAACAGAACCCAAATCACCTTTCATGTGCCAAATTCAGACTTGTATCAGCGGGTGAACAATGGTTAGCTTCCACTAGGAAAGCTGTCTGCTTCCGCTGGCTCATTCTGTAGCACTGTATCTTTGTATGTGCAGCAATCTCTATCTGGGAAGTCCTCTAGATTTATCATGTGTCTCACTGAAGACTATACATAAATTATGGGAAAACAACATGTTTGTCAAAATACGTTTTTTGTTTGTTTGTTTCTACAGAATCCCTTTCAATCTTGCTTAGGCAAAAAGGAGAGGCTCAGTGCAGGGGCGCACATATCCCGCAGCACCCAATGTCAGGAAGTTAGCCCTGGCCTCAGCATGGACTGAAGCCAGGGAGCTTATCAGGACCCCATTCACGCAACGAATATTTATTGAATACTGTGACGGGCATTGAGAAATGTCAGTGAACAAGCTAGACAAGGTCCCTGTCCTCATTAAGCTTACATTCTTGTAAGAAAGACAATGTGAAGGAACAAAATTTGAGCCATTGTGACTCAGACTACAAAAGAAATAAAGAATGATAAGATATAAAATAACTGGGGATTACCCTATACAATAGAGTAATCGATGAGAGAAGAGCTGAGTTGGAAAGAATGAGAAGAAAACGAGTCAGATGTGCAAGAGCTTGGAAGAAGGAAGATCCTGGTAAAGGGAATAAAAATGCCAATATCTGGACCAAGGTAAGAGTTTGGTTTGTTCCAAGCACAGAAAGGCCAGAAGGAAAGGGAAGAAAGTACAAAATGAGGGGGGAAGACCCAGACTCCGCAGGGACTTATAAACCAAAATGAGAAGTTTGGGTTTACGTTCAGATGAGTGGCAAGCCCCGGAGATGCTTTCAGTAGGAGAGTGGCAAGGCTTTTGAACAGATGAAGGTAATTGTTGCTGCATTGTGGGAATGCACTTCAGCAGAGCACGAGTAGAGGCACGAAACCAAGGAGGAAGCGTTAGCAGTAGTCTAGGTGAGAAAGGATGGTAGTAGGTTAGCGGGGGTTAAAGGAAGTCATCGTATTTGTGTTAGATATCAGAGGAAGAACCAACAGGACTCGGTAATGGACTGCGTAGGAGTGGTTAGGGAAAGGGAGATTTGAGAATGAGCCCAAGGTTAGGAGCTGAAGCAGCCGCTGGGTGAGCAGTGGTGCCATTTTCTGGATCTGATTTGGGTCAATGACAACCAGGTAAACATACCAGGTAAGAAGTCTGGACCGTGGGGGAGGACTAGTCTGGAACACCAGTTGGGGGACCTTTAGAATATAGATGGTTCTTAAAGAAATGTGCAAAATCAGTTTAGCGAGGAAAGACAAGAGGACCTGGAACTGAGCTCTGAGAAAATCCAACATCAGTCAGAGAGAGGAGGAGTGGTCAGCCAAGGAGACAGAGAAAGGGTGGTCAGGGACGTCGGAGGAAAGTCTAGGGGAGAGGAAGCGAGGATGGGTGTGATAGATGAGGGGAGCTGAGGGCAGAGATGTCATCTTAGATTAAGCTAATAGTTGTTATTGCAACCTTAACACAGCAATTTTTTTCTCTCCCTCCATTCCCATAGACTCTTATTGTTTATTTTTTCTTTGTGTGCCCGCTTAATTCTTACTAATGCTTAAATAGTGCTTACTACATGCTCTAGGCATTATCCTAAGTCACAGGCGGCAAACACAAGGCCCGCAGGCCGAATCCGGCCCTCCACCTTGTTTTATCCGGCTCGGCACCTTGTTTCTACCTGGCAGCAGTGCCGAGCCCCTTGTCCCTAGTTAAGGAGCAGTTACATGTATACAGTCCTAAAATTACATTTGGCTATTTGAAGGCAACTGCGAGGCTGATGTGGCCCCTGGTGAAAACGAGTTTGACACCCCTGTTCTAAGTGTTCCTGTGCACAAACTCTCTGTACCCCTAAGACAAACCTGTGAGGTAACTTCATTTTACAGATGAGAAAATGAGACTCAGAAATTTTAAGTAACTTGTTCAAGTTCACTCAACCAACTTGTGATAGTGCTGGGATTTTGGGCCGACGTAATCTAGTGCCAGCACCACTGTAATGCAACTAAGACTAATCACTTTGACTGCTCCAATTAGACTCCTACTGGTTGAAAGGGAAAATGATTTATGCAAGAAATCTCCATTTCAGGAAGAGATTTTGTACAGAGTAGAACCTTGGACCAAACTAAGAACAAGAGCAAACAACAGTCGGTTGAGCTTCCTGGAATCTGAAATGGGTAAACCATAAGGAACAGATAGATGCTATGTGAACGTCTGTGGACCATTGTGACCTCCCTGCACACCAGCTTCAAACTCTTCTCCTGGCAGCCAGGCATCGCCTGCAGGTTGCATATGGCCATGAGGGCCACACCATGCTCGTTTTGACCTTATATATGCTGAACACCAACCTCCTTCTACTCACGTGTTCCAAATGGCTAGCTCATCTCCTTGAGCCAGGCCACACCTACAGTGGGCCCCTGGCCTGCCTACACAAAGACCTTTCTGGAACAAGGTGCCCATTCTTCCTCCAATTAGACGACCTTTGGACAGGGTCATGTGCCATATAACGTGACCATAAATCACAGAGTCTACACAGGGTAAATTTCCCCAGAAGACTGTGTGGGTGAGCAGGTACCCTGATACACACACACACACACACACAGAGTACTTCAACTAATTGCTTCTTTGATAGTTATGTTGCTTGATTATAGGAATTTGCTTAACTTTTTAAATTGATTTTATTTCTTTAGATGGTCATTTTTCCCCCACTAATTTAGATTGGGAAGTATCTGCTCAACTCTAGGATTCCACTTAAAGTGGAAATATGTCCATTTGCCATTTCCTTCCCTGACACAATTTTGTCAGCTTCCAAAGCCTCTAAATACTAGCCACAAAACATGTAGCTTTCTTAAAGAAATGAAATCCATCAGACCTGAGATTTTCCATGGAAATCCACACCACCACCTTGCAAGTGTGTAGCAGACACGGGGGCTTCCTTAAGCCCTGGTTATTTGTTACTTGAATGGAAAAGCCCTTTGAAGTGGATCAAATGTGGTATGTCAGCAGAAGGATGATAAGACACCTAAACTGGAAACACTGTGAAAAATAAGACCTGAAGTTGACTTCTTTGCATGTTAAATTTCTGCTTTATTTTCACTTTAGGACAAGAAGCTAATGGAGATTACCTGTCAGGTCCTGTGTGCTCTCTCTCAGCTCCTCCCCTTCGGGACCCGCGCATTAGCACCTGGGCAATCAGCTGCTCCCTCAAGGCAGGTGCCAGTGATTCTGAGTCCTGCAGTCAGCTCAGCACTCTCCCAGTATAGAGCTTTCTCCACTGAACCACACAGGAGGCAAGTAGTTGGAGGCTGTGATTCACCCGCCTTTCACTGGATCCCTTTGCACATCAAACATCTCCTGATGCTATTGCGAGAAACCACCCATCTAATGCTCGAAGCAAAGTTTATTGTCTAGGCAGCCTGCTTGGTTAAATACATAATGAGAATAATCACAGGGCTTGATATCTGTGTAGTGCTTCACAGAGCATTTTTACAGGCGTTATTATTGCCACAATGGACACCATCTTATCCAGCAGTTGCTCTGTCCCATACAGCGTGTTAAGTGGTTAGGTACCCACAATGAGCTATGAGATATAGGGATGAATATTATTATCCCATCTATGTAATGTAACAATTCAGGTTATGAGGTTTTCTGAATTGCCCAAAGTCAGAAAATTAGTACATAGCAACTTATAACTAGAACCTATCTCTTTTAACTCTTTGTCATTTATTCATTCATTTAAAACTTCATTTATGAAATCCCTAGTAAGCTCCTGCAATGTTCCAAACACATGCAGGTGCCAAGGAGACAGAGGTTTTGTTTAGGAACTACCACCTGGTTCATTTGTTTTCTTAAGAAAAATTAATGAGTTCTTAATGACTGTAAGGCCCCCTGGAAACAATGAATAAGCCAGTCCTTCCCCTCAGGAAGCTAAGTGAAGTGGTTTAGAAATTTTCCTGTGCATAAAAATACTTAGGGAGCTTGTTTAAGATGCAGATTGCTAGATCCAACTCCCAAACTAAAAAAGCATGTTTTAAACTAGATCCCAGGTAATTTCTGTACAGGTTTTCTGCAGACCACACCTAGGTAAGCCCAGTTCTGGCAGGTGAGGTGGAGGAAGAGGCAGTCTGAATAGAGGAGGTGGGATGCTGCAATCCAAGGGAGCCCCGGGGTGCTGCGTGCTGACCTAGCACAGAGTGGAGCACCTGGCCTAGCTTTGGAGAAGGTGAGGTCAGTGAAGGACTGAGGGACAAGTGGAGTTACCCACGCCAAGGGTCAGGGTGTGATGGAGCTGCAGCTAAAACTCGGCCTGTCAGTTAAAGCTTTAATCCCGTGTAATGGCAGAATGAGTCCTACGGAACAATGGCTTTCTTCTTTGGGAGACTGACTGACATATAAAAGGGATTTTGGAATTAGGCCCAGCTAAATCCAAGCAGCAGTTCTACCCTAAATTTTCTATGTGACTTGAGAGAAATTATTTAAATTCTCTGATCTTAGTTTCTTTAACCATTAAATGGGCATAATTGAGACAGGATAGTGAGACGCTAGGAAAATTCCTTGGCCAGTGGAACAGGGAAACTGAGGCAGAGAGCAGAACACAAGGGCCAAGGAATTTACAACCAGTGCAGATGGTCACCAGGGGAGGAAGGCCCCCAGTACCTGGCAGGGGCAGACCTGAGAAAACAAGAACCTCGCCCCCTGGGCAACCTCTTCTCTCCTGGTCTTTCCTCTCTGGAGAGAACATCTAGGCCTCAGTTGTATTTCAGCTCCAGGCCCAGAAAAGCAGCAAAACCAGGTGGTGACACCAGGACCAGCTGTAGTGACTAAGGACCCCCTACCTTGCCACTGACCAATCAGTGGAGACCATGACCCTGAAAGGGCACACCTGGAGAACAGATGAGTCTTCTACTGAGACCCTCTGCTGAGACCTCCCCTAAGATTCCCTCCTGTAAAAGACAGAGAAAAGCCTCAAGACAAAGGACCCAGTGGCACGTGCTCTCCCTCTGGGAAGTAGCTGGCTCCACTTTCCTTGTCCTCACCCCACCCCCCAACTTCTTTCCCCACAGGCACACATCTCCTAAACTCTAAGGCAATGGGCAGCTGGCAGCTTATCTCAGACTGATCCCCTGGACCTGTCCCCAAAGCCCCCTTTTCTCTGACTCCCCAGTGACCTAAGGCCAAGGTTCTCCTATTGCTTCCTCTATGCTAAGCCCTTCCTTGTCCCCAGCTTTAATAAATGTGTCTTCACAGTCTCATGTTGTAAAATCTTTCCTACATGAGTCAAGAACCCAGGCCTACAGCTGGCCATAGGCAGACCCACTCCAGGCCAGGTCCCTGACTAGTAATGTAATATGACCACCCAGATGGGACCTTCCTTCTTGAGCCTATGCAGCACAGCTGGCCCACTTGCAGTGTCTTGGATTGTCTTACAGTGGGAAGAATGACAGGGTCCCAGAGAGGAGCCCACCCAGGACCACCTCCTAGACCACAACCTTGCTAGGTACCAGCAGAGGCCCATTGTGCCCCACCATCTCCTTAATTTGTATTGGGTGAGCTTGGGTGAGTTCCCTCGGAATAAGGTAAGAGACTGAATTTCTTTGATCTGTATTTTTTAAATCCTGAAGATAGAGCTAGAGGTTAGGGCTTCATGAGAAGCCAGGCTAAGGTAGGACAGGAGGAGAAAATGGATGGCTGATTTTTAACTTTGACTTTTCAATTGAAGTTGGTTTCTGGTGGTCTTTACAAAACCTTTTGCTGGATAAATAAAAATCTAAACTCATTCAACATTGAGGATGAGGGGCACTTACTCCCTCCAGCTCATCATGGACATTCTTAGACTACTAAGAATCTTTGTGGAGAGGGAAGGAGAAGCTGGCCAGGACACAGGAAAGGATTCAAAATGCAGACACACAGTTTCTGGAAAACCTTTACTTACTTGCAAGTACTTACAGGAATGGGAAGACTTAACTAGAAGTGATCAACTTACATGGCCAAAATATATCTCTTTTAATGCCTAAATTAATTTTTGCATGCAAAATTAGAAAATGTTGGCTCTAAATTAAACTAAATAAATGGGAAGCTTATCTTGACTGCAAATTAGAAGTCCCTAGGAGGAGCACAGGTCAATCAATACAGGAAAGCAGGAAGACCCGTTTTCAGGGTAAGCTCTGGCAGGGCTGCCCCTGGGTCTGGGCTCTTCAGAATTACAGGCAATTGTTCAAGGATGCTGGAGTGGTTCCCTCCCTATAGTTCTTCGTAGCCTGGATACTCACTAGGACCATGAATTATGCAAATAATGTCCAAGTAACTCAGAATCTCCAAATCAACCATAGGAAAAGAAACAAAGCTAGTCCACGGTGATCTTCTCAAGTCTTTTAGATGGCTGACAGCCAACGCTCACTAGAATCTCTTTCACCAGAGACATCTGGTAGGACAGTGGTATCCTGGGGGATGCCCCAAGGCCCACCAGGGAAGCAAAGAGGGATGCCTCTAGATTGTAAGGGAGGATCCTTCTATTTTCTTTAGGGCTGCCACAGTCAAAATGGGAACCAGACCTTCCACCCCTTCCAAATCACCATCGCATGCGTTCTTAGAAGTGGGGATAAATTTAACCTTCAAATCCTTGAGAAAAAGAGGCCCATTTTCTTTTGCAATACAGCCTGGCCTCAGTATAAGTTAGGAGATGAGGAAATATGGCCTGAGAATGGGGGCAACAATTGCAACACCACACTCCAGTTAGACCTGCTTTGCCAGAGGTGAGGCAAGTGAGCAGAGGTCCCGGCTGTTAGTGCAAATGACATCTCTGCAGGGCCAGCGGTTGGCTCCAAAACATCAAAGCCAGTCATATCCTTTTACTTTTCCAAAACCTCCTCTATTCATCTTACAAACTTATAGGTAATTGGCTTTATAAAACCAAAGTCCATCCAGGAGAAGCTTGCTTTTCTTTCCCTACATTGTTAAAATACAAATACCTGGTTTTTGAGAACTCTTCTCTAGGCCATCTCTTAAAATTCAAATTTTGGGAAAATAATTCGTATCAAAAAGGAAAAACCTTAGCTATATCTGAACACGTCAATTTATTTCAGCTATTCGTTACTAAATTAGGAAGTCCTGGTAAAAGTTATTGAACATCTAGATATTTTGAAATAACATGAAATATTAAAACATTAATTACTAGACAAGTCTTAAGTTCACTTGCTTTTGGCTTTTTATTAAAAAGAAGCTGTAGAGTGGATTTGAACCTTTCAATAAATGTCTTATGCTTTGTTGGAAGTGTGTTTCTTGGAAGTGAGAGTGTGTTTGCTAATAGAAGAACCTATGCTCCTAAAGGTCATCAGATGTGTTCATATAGGTCAGTCTAGGGAATGTCGCTTTCTCTTTGGTAATCATTGGAAATTGAGGTTTCAAAGAATTAAAAGTTCAATTTAAGTTGGAAAGAAATTGTGTGATTTTAGTAATAGAAGGCTTAAGGCATGAAGATACAATTTTGAAGGATAAGAATTGAAAGTGAATTATTATAAAGAAAGTTATTTCTGAATGGATAAAAAAAGTTTGTGAAAGTTACAAAAAGGTTTGTGAAGGTTGTAGAAGTTTGTAAAGGTTTTAAGTTTGTAAAGAAAGAAACCTCAGTCAGGCCCCAGAACCCTTTCCTCCACCTCGTTTCTCTGCGGTGACGTTCTTTGACTCCGCTGGGCCCTGGGGCTGTTTTCGTTGCTGTAACTCCTGCCCTCTATCTGGGGCGCTTATCTCCCACCAGCAGGTTTCTGACCTTTCAGGGGGTCAAAGCAGCCCCGCCCAGGCTCTCCCCTGCTGCTTGACTCCTTGGATTGAAGCCAAGACTTTATTTCCACTGCTCACTCACAGTCCTTGAAGCTTCCACGGAGAGTCTCAAGAGGTCTACTTGCTTGATATTTAGGACCTTCTATCCCTTTTCCCAGTCTTCTTAAAAGTTGTCAAAATACATTTTAAAAATCTTGTGATTTCTCTACAAAAATGAATTCAAATTGTGTGTATGGTCTTTATGTGTTTGGTCTTCAGGGGTGTGCTGTTTATGTAATATGTGTTTGTCCGTGTGTTACATGTGGTATGTTTTCTGCCTCTGGATGGCATAGCTAGGGTGTATTTTCTTGGCCTAAAGAAATTAAATACTAATATAAATTAAGCAGTATACTGTGGTTTGGTCAAATTATTTGATATCAAAACCAGTTTTAAATTTGATTAATTTTTTTAACTTATCTATCTATCTATCTATCTATATATATATATATTTGTTTTACAATAAGGTTATATTACAATCTATTTATTAAACTTGTTTGATAACTTTCCCAAAGTTTAAATTTTAAAAGACTTTTTAACCACGAAATGACTTTGGGTTGTCCCAATGGGCCCTGGAATACCTAAAGGATTTGTTCTCTCTTATAAATGAGAAATGTTTGAACTAATTAGGCCTATTTAATTTGTTTGAAATTACATGGGAATAATAGAATAATAACAACTATGAATTATAATAACTATGTTCTATATGTACTAATATACATATATTTTTACCAAAATAGATGTTCTAGAAATGTCAATCTGCCTTACGAAAAAACTTGCAAAAGTTTTAAAGCCAAGTTCAAACAGGAAACTCTCTAGGGTAACAGGTGTCCTGTCAGTGCCACCAAACAAGCCAAGGGTGATAGATTCCTATGGGGACATCGAGCAGTGGTACCCTAGGTGTTTGTAACCCACACATTTGGGAATTTATAAATTGTTTCCAATGCTCAGTGCACACTTCTGGTAAGTCATGTACAGTGTTTTAAAACTTCATATACTGTTTGGTCTTTATAATATTGAGATCATGTGTTAAATCTAAAAATATGGGCTTTGTATTGTTCTTTTATGTCATTTCATAGTAATTATTACTTACCAAGAAATTGTTCTTAGAATGTTTCATCTTACAAAGAAACAAAGTTCTTTATCAACTGCATTATAATAAAATCTATAACCATGTCATTTTACATTTTGTCACTTATAACCAGTCACTGTTTTACTCTAATACATTTGCAAATATATTAATCTTTGGAAAAGTTCATGAAAAGAACTCTGACTTACTCTAAATTACAGGTATCTAAGCAAGTCATATCTTTGAAGTAAATGAAGATTTATGGAACCCTAAGGAATAACTGGATTCATGGAAATTTTGGCAAGTAATCAAGGAAAACAATAGTTGGTTATATGGGACTGAACGAAGATAATTATTATTCTAATGACTTTGTTAAAATATTGCTAATTTTAAATCTTTTTGTTTTCCAGATATAAGGAAACTTGTTTTTTTTTTTTTTCGCAAGGGCAATTTATAAATCATACCCACACAAGCAATATTGCAGCATTTATATTTCCTCCCTACCTAATCCCTCCAGAATGTGGCAACCCTTAATGAGCGAGTATTATTTTCATGGCAATAGGTTTGTTTGCATAAACCTAATAAGAATCTGCCCTGTTTATAATGGCACCAGTTTCCAAATGTGGTTTTATTAACCAAGTCTTTCTCTGGAATGTCATGATCGAAAGAGGCATGCCTGGACTCTGGATGTTACCAGAAAGACTTAAGGAATTACAATTGATTTTCAGAACCAATAAGGGCCCCTTGGAGAAATGGCCTGATACCTTGCTTTGTCATGTGGTTAACGGCAGTCTTTCCAAGTAAGGAACGAAGGTTGCTTTCCTGAAAGAAGGCAAGGAAGGAACCTCAAGGCATGTTGGAGACTTCAAGAACTTGAGGAATCTACCCAAACCTGTACGTATTACAGGCAAAGCCATATGGCAACTGTGTGTGGCTTGGCTTCTGTGCCCTGAAGGGCTGACTAAAACTCAGTCTGAAGGTTGCTTGTGAAATTCCAGCAAAACATATTTGAAAGAGCTTATATGATCAATTAATATTCTTGCTGTGTTCATGCAAATGATCAGGCCAAATTGAAACTGGGCTTAGTGCAGTCTCTTTAATAAAAATGAGGGTAATTTTAGCAAGAGAAATTGTATTTTAATGGAAATCACAATGCCCAATTGTTACTCACAAACTAAATTGGATCCTAATTTTTCTAGTTTTCTTCCAAGCTAATGTTTCATTTTTTTAAGTTTCATTCTTTGACTTAAAATTATTGAGAACTATTGATACAGTATCAGCCATACAGAATTTATCTAAGTGCCTGATGATATCACCAGAAGTATTTAAACGGCCAACAAAGAGGATCTATCAGACTGTCATGGCTTAATTTCGTGTCAGCAAAAGCCTTACTTTGCGGGGGGGGTCTTCTCAACTGACAGTCTTGCAGGCTCAGAAACTGGTTTATGATTTGCTGTGTTCTTTAACCTTTGTGTTCTCTCTGTTTCTGTAGAATGTATACCATGACCTTATTTACCTGATTGCTTGTTAACACAGTATAGGCCACGCTTTAGAAGCCCATCTGCATGTCCATCTCCCGTAATGAGACTCATGGTTTGGCTGAATTGACTTGTCATGACTCAAAGATAATTGAGTTGAATAAAACAATTTCATATCAAGATGATGGTGCATCAGGCTTCCAGCCTATCCCTACTTTGGGAGAATCATCTAACAGCCTTTCTGTTCCAGTCTCAGATCCCATTCCCTTGTCTCTCTTAGATCAGACAGGAAGAGACTTCCATACCCTACTGCAGGCAAGGACCATGACCATTGTCAGCAGGAAGCAGTTACTGAAGAAAAAGAGACTCTCCTCCCTTATAAGCCCTAAAAGATTTTAGGGGTGGAAGTCTCTGAGGGGAGAATGAGACAGATTAGTGAGAAGCTAAGAAAATTCCTTGGCAAGTGGAATAGGGAAACTGAGAGAGATAGCTAAACACTGAACACAAGGGCAGAGAAATTTACAGCCAGGTGCAGATGGTCACCAGGGCAGGAAGGCCTGGGTGTCTGGCAGAAGGCGGAACTGAGAAAACAAGAACCTCACCCCCAGGGCAACCTCTTCTCGCCTGGTCTTCCCTCTTTGGAGACAACATCTAGGCCTCAGTTGTATTTCAGCTCCAGGCCCAGAAAAACAGCAAAACCAAGTGGGCAATGGCCAGAACCAACTACAATGACTAAAGACCTCCAACCCTGCCACTGACCAATCTGTGGAGACCATGACCCTGAAAGGGCCACCTGGAGAAATGATGACTATTCAACTAAAACCCTCTGCTGAGACCTCCCCTAAGATTCCCGCCTGCATGAAGGAGATAAAAGCCTCAAGACAAAGGACCCAGTGGCACATGCTCTCCCTCTGGAGAGAGGCTCCATTTTTCCTTGTCCTCCCCCCTCCAACTTCTTTCTTCACACAGGAACATATCTCCTAAACTCTAAGGCAATGGGCAGCTGCCAGTTTGTTCCTGGCTGATCCCCTGAACTTGCCCGTAAAGCCCCCTTTTCTCTGACTTCCCAGTGAGTTATGGCAGGCCAGCCAATGCTCTCCTGTTTCTTCCTCTATGCTAAGCCCTTCCTTGTCACAGTGTCATGTTGTAAAATCTTTTCTACATGAAGTCAAGAACCCAGGCAGTATGCTGGCCCTAGGCAGACCCACTCAGGGCCAGGCTGTAACATATTGATATGTTTTTTAGTAAGAATTAGAAAGTAAACAAACACAGTAAGTGCTAGCTATTATTATTTCCTTACAAATTCAACTATTTTTCCCTAAAATTTTTTTTAAGTTTTAGTATTTCCCCCATTTTGGTTTATAATAGACAATACAATGACAGTACGATCGAACTTGTAATTCAACCACAAAAAAAAACCCACAAAAGATGAGTAATTGTTTATGTAGTTGGTAGCCAAATGTTTCCATGTACTATTAAGATAATACAAGTTAGGAATTTCACTCCAAAAATTCATAGCATACAGCATGGATATGCACCATTATCTCTAAACAAGAATATTCATCAAAACTTTGTTTGTAATTTAAAAATTAGATACCACCTAAATGTCAATCAACAGAGTTGAATATATTATGCTATATCCATATGGAATAGAGGCAATTACAAATAGCTGTTAAAATGAAATGTAGAGTAGAATTCTACTATGTAAAGGTCCCATAGTTGTTTTATCCACTCATCTATTGATGGACACTGGGCTGCTTATATCTTGACAATTGTAAAATAATGCTGCAATGAATATAGGGGTGCTTATGTTTTGTCAAATTACTGTTTTGGATTCTACTCAGCCATAAAAAAAAATAAAATTTTACCCTTCACAACAGGATGAACGGACCTGGAGAGCATTATGCTAAATGAAATAAGCCAGTCAGAGAAAGACAATCACCACATGATCTCACTCATATGTGGAATCTAATGAACAAACTGAACTAACAAGAAAAACAGAGACAGACTCAGATGGAGATCAGATGACAGCTAGTGGCAGGGGGTGGGGGCAGTTAGTGGGTGGAGGGATTGAGCAAAAGGAAAAAGGACTCGTGGACATGGACAACAGTGTGGTGATTGCTGAGGGGAAAAAGGTATAAGAGGACAAAATGGTAATGGAAAAAAGATTAAATTTTAAGAAAAGAAAAAAGAAAATAAAAGATAATAGAAGTACAGAAACAAAAAATGAAACATACATTTATAGTTCTAACATGGGAAAATATTTGGGACATATTAAGATAGAAAAATGTTTCAGGAGAGTAGCTAAAATTCAATCCTGTTTTTGTAAAAGAAAAAGTTTAGACCCGTTGAGCAGAAATAGCTGAACACTGAAATGCATACTCCCCTCTTCTTCCTGGCACAAAAGTAAACCTCATTCCCTAGCCAATGTTATTAATCCCCTCCTTTGTAGCAGGAGCTGTTCAAAATGTTTATTTGTATATATAATTTAGTTAACACAGAAGCCCTAGGAGTAGGTACTCTTATCTGAATTTTATAGATGAGGAATCTGAGGCACAGAGATGTTACGTAATTTGGCCAAGGTCATACAGGTAGTAAGTGGTCTTACGACGTCCTAAAGTTCTAGCCATTGAAATGTCAATGGAGGTGTGGTGCTCTGCTCCCAAGCCTAGCCCACAGAAACCTCCCCCATGCTCTTCTCCATGACTGCTTCGCTGACCCGAACAAAGACCGCTGTTCCACAAATTTGGAGCACACCTCCTAAAAGGAGCAGAGCCTCTGCTTCCCTGAATTCCTGAGTGACTGTTGACAGAGCAATCATGTTATTCATGCCAGAAATAAATTTCTATATTTAGGGCTATTAAATATTTGGGGTCTGTGTTAAAGACGTTGACCTACCTTAATTAATACATCCATATCTATTGCCATTGGCTAAATGTTAACCGTCATGGACTGAATGCTTTCCCCCCACCCCCAAATTTATATGTTGAAATTCTAACCCTCTGTGTATTGAGGCGGGGCCTTTGGAAGGTGATTAGGACATGAGGGTGGAGTCCTTGTGAATGGCTGTACTGTCTTTATAAGAAGAGCCCCGAGAGCATGCTCCATCTCTGCCCTCTGCCATGGGAGGCACAGTGAGAAGGTGTGCACCTGCAAAGCAGGAAGTGGCTCTCACCAGGCACTGCATCTGCTGGAGCCCTAATCATGGGCCTTCCCAGCCTCCAGAGCTGTGAGAAATAAATGTTCACCATTGAGCTACCCAGGCCATGGTAATTGATCTTCTCAGGCATGTTACATCATGCTGAACAGACTAAGACAAACTAAATGATGTTTTTGGTCTACTTTGTTCACAACCATAATTCCAATACCAAGAATAGTGCCTGGTAATTCATGGGCACTTATTAAACATTTGTTGACTATATATATGAATTAAAAACACTTTTATAGATATGGAATTTGTACTACCCATGTATAATGCACATCCTTATTTTTCCCTCAAAAATTTGGGCAAAAATGTCTGCATAATACACAGCAATTGGAAGGTATATATACCTTCCTGAATTGGAAGATGTGTATATATATATATTGGAAGATATTCATATATATATGAATGGCTAACTCTGATCAGTAAGATAAGATGGGAGCAGGCTGAAACTAGAAACCTCTACTTTTTCTCATACATTGCAATGGAGTTTAATTTCACAAACCAGCGTGTATTTATTTTATTATAAAAATTTCTAAGGAATGGGTTAAGAATGATAGGCATATCCCCTGACTCTTTTTTTAAAGATTTTATTTATTTATTTATTTTTAGAGAGAGGAGGAGGGAGGGAGAGAGAGGGAGAGAAACATCAATGTACAGAGGAACATCAATCAGTTGCCTCTTGCATGCGCCCCGACAGGGGACCAAACCCATAACCCAGGCATATGCCCTGACCAGAAATTGAATCAGTGACCTTTCACCTTGCAGAACAATGTTCAACCAGCTGAGCCACGGCTGTCTGGGCTCCCCCGACTCTTAAGGAACAATATCACAGAAGGCAAAGGCCCTGCTTTGGGTGGCAAAGACAAGAGACACAGTATGTTGCCAGCTGGGTTACTACTCTGACCCACTCAGCGTTTCTCAGGCTCTGGAGGAAACACTATCATGACCATCACTTTTGGTCAAATGTCACTTAAGTGATAATGGGTAGGAGTGTCTGTCTCTCCAGCTCTGGCCCTGTGTGGGTAGACTGGAGATCACCACCTACAATGAAAGTCTCAGCACAAATCTCAGCATTTCTCCTGCAACTCCATGGGAAGATATGATTTAAAAGTGAAACCTCTATGCACCTATTATGTGAAGCTTAGCGTCAAAGCAAAGGTTGCTCAGACAACTGACATTTTATTTGTTCATGTGTTTATGACCACAGCTCCTTGACATCGAGATGACTATTTGAAAAATCCAATGTAGTTTTCTGCATGGTGCCAAGTATCTTACTAGATTAATGTATTTTTCTGAATAGGTAGGTATTTTGCCAATGTGTAGACACAACTGATAGTAATGTTTGCTCCATGAAACTAAGAAATTTGATCTATTTTCATAACTTTTGCATTTAAACAAGAGCTGGACTATAAACCAAAAGCTAAATTTTCTGCCACTTACAAACTGAACGACCTTTGGTAGGAGACATTTTAACCCCTGCTCAGCCTTGGGGGAGGCCTTAAATCCCCACTTAGTCTCCTCTGCACCTGTAAAGATGTGTGATAGTGATTAAGTGATAAGAAAATATTTGAAAAATTAAAAAATGCTATAAAAATATATTATTAAGAACCTCAGCTTGTTTGAAATTAAAAACACCATGTGTTACTCCTTTTGTATGTAATAATCATACCATAAACTAGACTTTAAGTTCTGTAAAGGAGAAGGTCAGTGCTTACCTGGCTGACCATTATTATCCCCACAGTCCAGCAGTGTCTGGCACATGCACTGTATGGGTCAAAGGTCAACCAGAGAAGCTGAATGCCTAAGAGTGATATAAACTAAAGGCTCTCCTTGTCTGCTTCTGATATAGGACCTGAAGTTGCAATAGGTAAGCTGGGACAGTAGTTAAGAAGGACAGCTGGATGTAAAATAAGACAGAGAAAGGATAAACTGGAGCCCACATCTGTCTCTCACCATCAGTGACACAGGTGACCTGCAGCAGGAGCAAATGCCATTAACAGAAAGCAGCACCTGCGTCCACCTAGAGAAGAGAAAGGCTGAAGCAGACAATTCAGCAGTAGCTGGAGAAGCTGAAGACCCAGGTACTGCCCACCTGGTCCCCGAGATAAGCCAGCAGATGGTGACAACACTCATGAGCTACTGCAGTGACTGGCACTCTGCACCGCATTTCAGAAAATAAAATAAATGGCTGTGCTTCATTTTTGTCTTCCAAATCTCATGCAAATTTCTCTTGTGGATAACCCTAATCCTGAGACCTAAGTGCAGGTGAATTCTGGAAAATGTAGTTTAAATTTAGTGAGGCTAATGGAATACAAAACCACCACGTGAGACTTAATAAATTCTTCTTAAATAAATGGACATATTTCAACATACAAACAGATATTTTGAAGTAAAAATAAATACTGTTATGTTGCTATGCATAATGCTCACCCACGTTTTTGGCCCAAACTTTCAAGAAAAAAAAGCTTTCATTTTAATTCAATGTGTTATTTATTTATATTTAGAAACTAAACTGATTATTATATCCCAGGGATTATTTTGCATATAGATATTGTTATTGTTTTCTAGAGTTACACTTTTAACACCTAAGCATAAAAAAAGAATTAAAAACACCTATAGATATGGAATTAGTACTACCCATGTACAATGCACATCCTTATTTTTCCCTCAAAAATGTGGGCAAAAAAAGTGTGCATAATACACAGCAAAATACTGTGTATATGAGACTCATGGCTTTTTGGAGCAGAAACATAGCACAATGGCACAGTTTCCACCGAGGGACTGGAGATTTCCCTCTGAGACCAGAGCTCGTCTCCTATCATCTCAGCTGGCATGGAGAGCCATCGAGGAGGAACTAGTCTGTATGGCCTTTGGCAGAGCTGGTCAGAAGACAGAATGGAGGCACTGGAAGATCTGATATGTTTCAAAACTAGACGTACAGGACAAAGAACCAACGAGGTTTCCACACACCATTCCAGCAGGGGAGTCAGGATACGGAGACCTGGGTGTAATAAAGACTCTGGTGCGAGGACTCTGCCATGTCCAGCCCTACAACCTCCCACACGCTGTTTTCTGTCTCTTCCTATTTTTCTGCAGTCATTAGCAATGGACTCCTCAAAATGAAAAGCAATGGAATTGGCTTTATTGGAGGTGCAAAAGGGAGACAGGGTTAGGAGCAATCAAGTAATCAACCAATTAATCAAACTTTCATTCAATCTAGTATTTTTTATTACTTGTCATCACATCTTTATTTTCAGATTTACACACAGTTTGTGGAAATTTCTTTATTTCTTATGTCTTAGCATGACTTTTCATTCCCTGATGGGTGAATGCAGTTAGCATTCAAGAAATACAGTTAGCAACCAAGAAATGCAGTTAGCAAGAAATACAAAATGAATGTATTGCCTTAGCCCATCAAAGTAGATCACTCTCACAAATAAAATTCTGTACTTACTATAAATATTTATATTTTGATAACAATTAATTGATTTTGATTAAAAAGATTATATTCTTTTAACTTACTGTATTTCTGAAAATGGTATTGGATGAAAAAGCCAAATATCATCCCATGTATCAAACACTGAGCCCCCACTATGTGCAGGCATGTGTGGGATGTTGCCACATCGTTCGTCCTCACAACAGCCGGTGAGTTAACTACGTCTGTTTCCGTTCTTTAGATGAGAAAATCTGATAGGCTGCCAATGATATTGCCAAAAATACTACCAAGTGCACAAATCAGAATATATACCTATCTCTGTCTGATTCTAAAATGCATATTTCTGCCCCTTGACCACATTGCTTTAGTAAAAAAATATTTTATAAATATTCAACACATTATGTTAGTTATCTACATAATATACTATTTTATTAAGATTCAATATCCATGATTCTATTATATGTGAGAACTGTCAGTTTCCAAAGCCAAGATTTCCAAGTTGCTTCTTCCTAAATTCCATATAAGGTTGTATGTATTGTAGAATATGTAAACCTTCACTGGTGAACAATTATTTTTCTAATGTCCTTAGAGAAAGTAGACTTCCATGCATTCGAGCTGTGATCTGCTCATAGGAAAGATTAAAAAAAAAAAAACTGAGGAGCCCTCTCAAGACCTTGTTGTAAGTCTGTGAAAATGACATTTTCCTCCTTTGTAATTTCTATTTCATGTCTGCAGCAAGACAGTCTGGGCGACAGCGCTTTGACACTACTCTGCCGTTTGCTTTGTCCCCGCCAGCAGCCAGGTCTGCAGTAATCCCTCTGCTCCCAGGAGGAGCTCAGGCACCGCCGACAGGGCGCTCCCTGTCACCTTACCTTCCTCCAGCCTCCACCTTCCAGCTCCTGCAAGCCTGGGAAATGCCACAATACCTGTCTTAAACAAAAACAAATTATTAAAAAGTCATTCAATTTTAGAATCTTATTTTTAAATTATTTTTAAGATGGTTATGGCAATTTATTTTTTTTTATTTTTTATTGTTGTTCAGTTACAGTTGTCCCACCTTTTTTCCCCCTCTAATTTTGGAATCCTATTTAAAAATCAGAATTGGCCCTGACTGGTGTGGCTCCATTGGCTGGGCATTGTCCTGCAAAATAGGCTGCAGGTTGATTCCCAGTCATGTCACATGCCTCAGTTGTGGGTTCGGTCCCCAGTCAGGGCACGATCCCCAGTCAGGGCAACCAATCAATGTTTCTCTCACACATTGATGTTTCTCTCCCTCTCATTTTCCCTCCTTCCCCGCTTTCTAAAAATAAATAAATAAAATCTTTAAACAAAGTAAAAATAAAAATCAAAATTGCCTTTGAAACCTAAAATATACTTATTATGACAAGCTGGTTTTTCTGGTGAACCCAACACTAGGCAATATTTGGGTACTCAGAGGCCAGGGCCTCAGGCATCTGCAGGTGTTACTGAGATGTCTATAAGCATCTTTTGTTCAGAAGGACAGTTACCACATCCCTAGGAGCCCAGGAGTGAAGGAATTCACTTTACCGTCTACAAGCCTTGACATAGTGACATAAACAGTCCCCAGCTTACAAATGGCTTGGACTCCAAACTAGTCAAATGCAAATGGATTTTCCACTAAAAACCATTATTAATGTTGCCCTTTTTCTCAGGCCAGCCCACAGGCTTAAAATAAAGTGAAAATAAGAGCGCTCAATTAGTTTCTATAATAAAATTTGGAGCCTCAACCTGGCCTTGAAACCACATCTCCATCCCAAAGCAGTTAGTTTGTTCATCTCATTGTCCAGGTTTTCCTGCTCAGGGACAGACTCCTGCCCACTAACCCCCAGCTGCAGGGGTCACACACTCAGCTTTCAGTCTCCCACTTAAAGTTTCCCTCTCTGGCCTTAAAGTTAAGGAGCTATAATTACCACACACTCCTCCTTTAGGATATTGGTCAAAAAAATAGGACTCAAAGCACAGCTTTCTCCAAAGATGCCTGTCTCACTAAACTGTTCCATTATTTGGTAATAGATAACTGATAATGCTATATTTTTTTAAGCAAGCGGAATAATCACGACAGAATTGAGGATAGTGATGACCTCACCTGAGCCACAGAGTGAACTTAGATAGCTTTGAAAATTCTAGTTCTCATGTGGGGGATTCAAATAAGTACCTGTTTTATTATTATGTTTTCGAACGGGGTCAGGACACACCACCCAAAATATGCTGCTTCAGCATACTGATCATTTTAAAGAAAAGGTGCTTGAAAAATAGCAGATGTGAAAAGGACATGCTAACCTTCCTTTTACTCTCTGAAAGTGGGAGATAAGCTCCCATATGAAAGATGCGCTCCTTGTACCAGGAGGAAAGAAGCATTCCCCTCACCTGAGACAAGGAGTAGAGGCCAAAAGAAATTGGTACAAACAGTTCTTGTTAAAATAACTCTTATGTCCCCACATACTTTAGTGGGGAGACTTGCCACAATTGCCACCCTGCTCAACCCAGTATAGAAGTACATAACCTAGCCACCTCTTTGGTTCTGTATGTTCATGTGGGGATTCCCATGTACATGTAAATTTTATTAAATAAAATAGGTATGCTTTCCCCTTATTAATCTGCCTTATGTCAGTCCCAGCCAGAAACTCTAAGGGTGTGAAGGGAAAATTTTACCTACACATTGTAGCCTTTATTTATGGTGATCTATTAAGAAGGAATTTTAAGTATATAGATGTATGTTACCAACTCCCATGTAACAAACCACCCTGAGTGGCTTAAACAATGATATATTCTTGCTCCCAATGTTGTCAATTTACCAGGCAGTTCCTCTGCTCCACATGGGACTCACTCGTGAAGCTGCATTCAGCAGGTGGAAAGGCTGGGCCAGAAGGTCCTCGAAGGTCTCATTTTTGCATCAGGGGTCGTGGTGTTCACTCTTGAATGGAGCATTTTGGTTCTCCTTCACTTTTTTTTCTTTCTGCATGGTTTGTGATCATCAGTGGCCTTCCCTCATGAACTTCCTCTTCAGGACGGTGAGCTAGAGTTCCTTACAGCATGGCAGCTGGGTTCCAAGACAGCAAAACACAAGCTGATAAGGGCTGGGCCCAGAATTGGCAGCACATCGCTTCTTTCCCATCCTGTTGGTTGAAGCCTGTCACAAAACCAGTCGAGGTTCAGGGAAAGGCGAAAGGTGTTCAGATGGACAAGGTGTATGGATAAAGGGGAGAATTTGTTGACAGCTATCTTTGAAGACTGTCAACCACATTAAGACGTGTAATATTTTTTCCCCATAAAAGAACAGACCACGATCTGGGTTAAAGAAAATGAGTTCAGGCATGAATCTGAACCTAAGAGAATTTGAGTAATCCCATCTGCTCAAGCTTTTGTCACTCATATGTATTTCTATACAGTGTAAGCTCTTGCGTGTTAACATCAACAAAGAAAGGTTACATGGAAAATGGAAGAAAAGGTCTTAGTTCAGAGCTGAAGAAAGATGTGAGAAGGCAGGTTTTGGTTCCATCAAATTGTTTATACCTAGCAAACTAAACACACCCCAAACCCAAATATTTGTTAGGAGAAGTGCTTGACTCCAAAACTATTTGCTAAGATGAAAATTAAACAATAGTTCATTCTAACTGATGACAACTTAGAAAAGTAAATGAAAATTCATCTTTTCCTGCCTTAAGAGCTCCTTCATTTTACTATTTCAGTTAGTAGATTCTTTTCCCTGTTAGTGAAGCTCAAGTCTCTAAATATAGTGGTAACTCCTCCTTTCTTCCTTCTACCAATTCTTCCTTCAAAGTATTTCTTATAGTCAACTTTCTTTTCAGCCCTGTATCCACAATGTAGCCCAGATTTTTGTAGTGTTAAAACAAACTGACTATAATTTCCTCCTGTTTTGTACGCTTGAACGTTACTCCAAAACACTTCTTCATCTTTCCATGCAGACTTTCACAATTTCATTGACTCTTCACTCTCTTCGCTGCCTCTAGTGGGTGCTGGAAGGATGGTTTTCATAATCAACTAACAGATATCTTTCAAAGAGATGCCTCTTTTTGGAGATTCTAATACATAGCTATTCCCTGCCTGCCCCCTTTCTAACTAATGCCCTCCTCCTCCACCCAACATGCACTCAACAAGAGAATAGTAACTATTGATGTGAGTATATCACATCCTTTATGTGCTAGTGTAGGGGGAAAAACTTGAGACCCACTGGACTTATTATAAGATGACATCCAAGGGCCAGACAAAACTAGATTTGACTCTATGTACTTGTCAGGTATTTGATCTCATATCCAATCTATTTATCTTCTTAATATTTTCCCCCACTACACTTGACTGAAAATCAATAATGATAGAAATAGGATTAAACAGTTAGGAAACTTGGTCCCCACTAATGTAAAGCTTACCACATAATGGAAGAGAAAAACACTAAACAAATAAACTCACGATGTTAAAACAAAACCAGGTGCTAAAGGCAGTGAGAGAATGTGGTCTCAGGGCTCCAGAGATGAGAGTTTGGCATCCTCGGTCAGCCTGGATTAAGAAGCAAAGTTTCTCCATCTGAATGTCATATAATAACTTCCTTTCTATGGAAACATTATACAAGCAACTGTTTATTTTCTTACTCCTAGGCTCACCTCTTACCAAACAAGGGTGTGGGCTGAAAAGCAGGCTTAAGATCCAAGACAACATAACAATTTTCTGACAGATCCTAAAAACAAATAAGATATATTCTGGTAGATTTTGCTAACCACCCAGAGTGTCTAAAACAGGAAAGAAAACAAAAAGAGAAAAGAAGAGGAAAGACTATGGGTATGTTTTGTTTATTCATGTTTTGTGGGTTATCTTGCTGTTTGTTTTGTCAGCTATTTTTATTAATAATGAGAAAAACAGAAACACAAGGTGAGTCACAAATAGAAGATGCATATTTAGTATCTCTGACTAAGGGTCAGGAGATGACCAAGAAAGTACGGAGCAAGGACTGAGGGCTGCCTTGAAACAGCAAAGGATTAACTCTCATACTGGAACATTGATTGTGCACCCCTTTCACATCCACTAGGGGGAGTTTGTCCTATGCACACAGATCAGGCGTTTGGGATGATCCTCACAAGGAACCTGGGCCTGGAAGGGGGAAAGAACTTAGGCTTTTAGAGCGAGACAAAGCTAGATTTGACTTTATATACTTTCCAGCAAATGGCCTATTTTCTCCAATGCAAAAAAAAATAAAAAAGAAAAAGGTAAAGTCTTTCATCTAAATATTTTGGTGAAAATTAAAAGATAATGTGTGTGAAGAAAATGGTTCATAATAGACTTTTAATGACTGTAGTTATTATTTTTGTCAACACTAGGCCGAAGTCACCGCTATTTGACACATAACGACGTGTCCTAATGAAAAAGCACAGTGACACCATCTGTGTTAGTAAATCTTCCCAAGAGCTCAAGGAATCATCAAAACTCCTTAGCTACAGGAAGGTCAGCAAAGATATTTAAATTCTCTAAATTTGTTCTTTGTACACATGAAGATGATAGCATCTAACTTCTAGGAATGAAGAGAAATTATTATTTTAGAGTTTAGGTCAGGTCAGTGCCTGACATATTGTAAGCACCGAATAAATGATAAATGTTTTAATTACTATTCCCCTTTTACAAATTAAAAGTGAAGAGGAGGGACTTCCAGCCAAGATAGAGGCATAGGTAGACACATCGTGCCTCCTCACACAACCAAAAGAGGAAAAACAACAATCTAATAAAACAAAAATAGCCAGAACTGACAAAGTCAAACTGAGTGGAAGTCTGACAACCAAGGAGTTAAATAAGACACGTTTGTCCAGATCAGTAAGCAGGGCAGAGCCAGGCAGAGAGTGCACCATGAGACGGCAGTTTGTGGAGCGGTACCGGCAATGCTGCAGCTGCCCGGAGAGACCCGCAGCGGGCACGCCTGGCCAAAACGCAGCTGGTGCATTCAGTGTAACCCGAGGCTGGCCGACCAGGACACAGTGGGGCTGAGACTGGTGGGCTGGAAGGTTCCTCATTCTCGCACAGATAAACCAGGAGAAAAAGCTGGGGAGCGGAGCAGACCACGCAACCCAACAACGCAGGGAAATAAAGCCTCAAACCACTGATTGAAAACACCTGTGGGGGTTGAGGCGGCAGTGGGAGGAACTCCCAGCCTCACAGGAGAGTTCATTGGAGAGACACAGGGACTTGGAACTGTGCAGGCCCACCCGCCCACCCCAGAGCCAACACAAAAGGACCCAACTTGCTTGTGGGTAGTGGGGAAAGTGCGGGGAGCAGAGCAAGCACCATTGTTCTCTCAGGCACCGCCCCCACAGGCAGCATCACAACACAGTGATGTGGTTACCCCGCCCTGGTGAACACCTAAGGATCTGCCCCTTAAAGTAACAGGTGAGCCAAAGGAAAAAAAAAAAATGGCCCAAATGAAAGAAGAGATCAAAGCTCCAGAAAAAATACAACTAAGCCACGAAGAGATAGCCAACCTATCAGATGCACAGTTCAAAACACTGGTAATCAGGATGCTCACAGAATTGGTTGAATTTAGTCACAAATTAGATGAACAAAAGAAGGATATGCTAAAGGAAATGAGGGGAAATGTGCAGGGAACCAATAGGGATGGGAAGGAAACTGGGACTCAAATCAACAGAGTGGACCAGAAGGAAGAAAAAAAGCATTCAATCAGAAAAGAATGAAGAAACAAGAGTTCAAAAACATGAGGGGAGGCTTGGGAACGTCCAGAACATCTTTAAATGCCCCAACATCCAAGTCGTAGGGGTGCCAGAAGAAGAGGAGGAAGACCAAGGAATTGAAAACTTATTTGAACAAATAATGAACTTCCCCAAGCTGGTTAAGGAAATAGACTTCCAGGAAGTCCAGGAAGCTCAGAGAGTCCCAAAGAAGTTGGACTCAAAGAGGAACACCAAGGCACATCATAATTACATTACCCAAGATTAAAAATAAGGAGAGAATCTTAGAAGCAGCAAGAGAAAAGAGGACAGTTACCTACAAAGGAATTCCCATAAGACTGCCAACTGATTTCTCAAAGGAGACCTTCCAAGCAAGAAGGGGCTGGAAAGAAGTATACCAAGTCATGAAAGGCAAGGACCTACATCAAAGATGACTCTATCCAACAAAACTTTCATTTAGAATGGAAGGGCAGATAAAGTGCTTCTCAGATAAGGTCAAGTTCAAGGAGTTCATCATCACCCAGACTTTACATATGAAATGTTAAAGGGGTTCATATAATGCATGGAAGGGTATCAACAGGGGAATGGGAGGGGGAGAGAGGAGGAAAAAGTCCAGAGAATAAGTAGCATAAGCGGTAGGTAGAAAACAAACACGGGGAGATTAAGAATAGTATAGGAAATGTAGAAGCCAAAGAACTTATATGTATGACCCATGGACAAAAACTAAAGGGTGGGGAGTGGAGGGATGGGGCGGAGGGGAATAAACGGGAGAAAATGGGACAACAGTAATAGCATAATCAATAAAATATATTTTTTTAAAAAGTGAAGAGGAAAAATTGACACTTATTTTCATGGTTCTAAATTTCTAAGCATCTTACTTACCTAATGCATCACCTGCTATCACCCACGAGGGCAGATGAAATTAAGATTCTGCTTTTGGTCCTGGCCGGTATGGCTCAGTCGGTTGGCGTGTCCTCTCATAAATCAAAAGGTCACAGGTTCATTTCCATGTCAGGACACATGCCTAATTTGCAGGTTCTGTCCCTGATCCAGGGGAGGGGCAACCAATCAATGTTTCTCTCCCTCCACCCTCCATTTCCCTGTCTTTAAAATCAATAAGCGTGTCCTTGGATGAGGATAAAAAAAAAAGATCCTGCTTTTGAATTTTCCTTTTCACATCTTCTTTTTCCTTTTCATACTTTATTTTCTCTTGCATAAAAGGCATTAAGGTTTTTTCATAGAGTCCTCCTAGCTTATTTATCTTATAAGGCACTATTAAATGTTAATTATCAAGTTTTTTTGGTGGGGAAATGGTAACATAAGCACAAATAAATTTCATCATTACCATTTTCTCCTAATATAACCATGATTAAGCTTTCAATTTATGTACAAGTAATTAAAAATTCCACAGTTTACACTTTGGCCATCAACTCTTCTTACTCTAGTTAAGCTCCCTTGAATTCCAGAAGAGGTAAGTAAGCCATTTCAAGTGCCTTATCTAAGGAACGTCATTCCACTTTTACAAATCTCTGGAATCACTGTACGATAAAACTAGATCGTGTGGCAGGCGTAATACTTGGGAATGAGACCTATGTCCTGTAAAAATGTGAGCACTGGTGGTGGCAATTAGTAGTAGCCAAGCACCTAACTCTGTTAATAATGCGGGAGGAATGGAAGAAGAGGGCACCATGGTGTTTGAGGTATTTAGGTTTGGTTTCTCATTTTAAGTTTTCATTTGAAGCAGACTGAATTGAGTCCACACCAATGGGACGTCAGCTGAAGGGAGTGTGGGACACACACCGCAGGCACAGCAGCATTTTAAAAACCATTATTTAACTTCAGGTCAGCATTTATGGAGAGCCGTCTCTGTATCAGGCACTGAGCTGGGCCCTGCGACAGCACATATTAAAATGGACCCACATTTTCCCCTCTTGCTGAATTTCCTGAGTATTGCCTGGGACTTTTGCCATGCTTTAAATCTGGTATATTCTTTATTTGTCAAACTACCCATCATTTGGTGCTGTGGTGAAGAACCATGGGTTTCTCTTCTGCAGCAATTCATCAGCTCATTGTTCTGTTCCTTTTACTGGCTTGCAGCCAGTCTAGGTCATCCTGATTGAGACAGCATGCATCCCCCAACTGCGGTGCTTTTCTTCTTGTCCTGAGTGAAGCACGCGAGACCCTCAGCTGAACCTCCAGCAGACATAGTGGGCAACATGCTTAATAACGCATTTGTTTCATTAAGTTTAGACTGTAATTTTACTATCTAGAAAAGTGGTACTTCACCTTTATAGATATGAATTTGGTTATGTGTTTTGAAAAGACTTAGGTAAAATCATAAATAGGTTCCTTTTCAAGAGCCCTCACAGGAAAAGCAGAAGGCTGCCGGACACGGTACACACCGCACAGCACACGCAGTGCACCAGACTGACCAGGACTGTGGCCCAACCCGTCTGTTGATTGGCAAGATGACAGTAGCTTAATCTCTCTGAATGTCTTCTTCCTGATCTGCTCATCTGGAACAATAACTCCGAACTCCTGAGGTCATTTTGAAAATTAATTAACATAATGAATGTAAATTGCATGGTAGTATGGGGAAGGAAGAAAGTTTCCTCTACCTACCCTTTTAGATTCTCTTGGCTGTTCTAATAATCAAATTGATTTGAGACCGAATAACAAGAGAAAATAACCAAATTTAACCACACACATATGTATGGGAACCCCACATACATGAGAGCCAGAGACCCCACATACGAAAGAGTCAGAGACAGAAAGCTAAATGAGGTATATATGGCATTCTGAGATACGGATAAGGCAAGGTGCCCCAGAGCTGAGAGATGAAGAGGGTCGAGAGAAGAACAGATGCTCAGTACTTAGAAGTTCATCCTGCCCTACAGATAGCTCACAAAAAGTTATTTCCAGTAAGAATTCCTCTCAGGGCAAGGCCCCTAATTTAAATTCTTTAAAGGAGATATAAAGTTCCTCATGAGCCTTCAGGGTCTCTACTGCCTTAAGTTCAAAATAATTCACATGCCAAAAGGGAACATCTTGACAAGCCTGTTCTGAACCCTTTCACTACATACTAGATGTTTAATAAATGCTTGTTCCCTTGGTTTTTTTCCCCTAGGAAAAATTTAACTTCACCAGATAAGGCAAAGGTGTGCAAAGTTTCTTGGATCTGCAGGGAGTAAAGACTTTTTCTTATTCACTCAAGTACTTGCGAAGTTTCAGGCACATTCAAACTCCAAAGGAAATGAAATGCTGTTCCCCTGCCCCCCATGCTACCCACCAGGCTCCCAAAGCACATTAAAATAATATTAGGACAAGGATTTAAGCTGAAAGCGGGGCTGGCAGGAAAGGCCCCACTCCTCAGAGGCCTAACTGGATCTCTGAGCGCAACAGCATGGCTCCCTGGCTGACTGACGTCACAGCTTAATGTTGTTTTCGCCCCAGGCAACCACAGGATTGAATTTGAGGGAGAAGGAGTGTGTCACCTCTGGTGCATTAAAAAAGTCTGCTGGGGACCCCCAGTGGTCATCAAGAGTCATAGGCTTCTCTACAAAAAGAAACCCTTGGCCTCAGACGAAATACCTGCGCTTCAGTTATACTGTCTTCCTTGTCTCCCCAGTGACTGGGGTTTTCTCTCGAAAGTTAGTACTAAGAAAGGAACCACTTTGTAACCTCCTGAACATGCCTCAGGCTTCAAAGTTGGGGTTATATGTGGCATGGACATTAAAAAAATGGCTTCAAATTAGGAGAGAGATCTGAAATGTTCCCTTTGATCATCAACTAGAAAGCCGGAGGCAAAGTAAGCAGGTTGAGGACTGAAGGAGGCCTGCCAGGGTCCACGTCCTCGACAAGCCCTGCAGTTTACAAGGACAGCATCACTGCAACTGCATACAAGGGCCCACGCCTCAGACACAGGAGAAGAAAAAACAGTAAGTCAAGGAAGTCCCTCTTATAAACAAGTTGGTGTAGCTCATGTGTTTCTGCTTCCTGAGTCTTTATTCCTCTAACCCTAGTGAATATAAGTAGTAAAATTATATAATGCTGGTAAGTCAGTAATAAATGATTCAGCCTAGACTCCAGGTCATGTCTGGAGAATAGAGACAGATTCAATAAAGATTTATTTACACAAAGTACCAAGACATTCCTGGGTTAAAACTTCACCTTTTGGGGGAAAGACTGCAGGAACACGAGTTTGTTTCAAAGAGGGGTAGTGGGAGTGGTTTTGAACACAACATTGTTTTTGTCACTCAGTCTCCCAGGCCTTGGCTCTTTCCTTGCAATGACGAGACCCAAAAGTACCTCCTGCTTCAGTAGTTAGAGAAGAGATCAAGTCACCACGTGTGACACCTGCAAAGAGACGAGGCACTGCAGCGGTACCAGTGCCTGGGCACAGCAACCCAGGCATAGCCGTTAAGGACTTCACCTTCAGAAATGTGTAACCTTAGTGTCTCTTGCTTTCCCTGCTGACTGCCCTGCTCAAGTGGTCACTGGCGTTAGAGCTATCACTTATAACATCTGTGGTGACAGGAAACGTCACCTCAGACAGCCAGAGCAGAAGAAAAAATGGCAGACAACACAGATGGCCAAGGAGCTAGTTAATTTGTTCACTCATGTATCCTTCAAGCGTGCTTGCTGTGCTGGGTTGAATGGTGCCCCACCCAAAATATATGTCTATGGCCAAGCTCCCATCACCCAACCTGTGAACATGACCTTTTTTGAAAAAGGTCTTTGCAAGTGTAATTAAATTAAGGATCTCAAGGTGAGATCATCTGAGATTATCTGGGTTGGGCCTTAAATCTAATGGCAAGTGCCCTTATAAGAGACACAGAGAGAAGATGCAGGGAGGTAAAGGAGAAGGTCATGTGAAGACTGAGGCAGAGATTGGAGTTATGCAACAGCAAGGCAAGGAATGCCTACGGCCACCAAAAGCTGGGAGAGGCAAGGAAGGATACCCCCAGGCCTTTTAGCGGGAGTACCACCTGCCAACACCTTGATTTCAGACTTCTGGCCTCCAGAACTGTGAACAAAGATCTTTCTGTTGTTTGAAGCCACCCAGTTTGTGATAATTTTTAAAGGCAATTTCATAAAACTCATATATTCGCAAAAAAATATTTACTGAGTACCTTTGCTTTGCCCAACATCGTGCCAGGTCCTAGGGATACAGCAGCAAACAAAACAAAGGCATCAGCCTCACAGAGCTCATCTTACAAGGAAGAAGGGGCGACACTGGTGAGTGAACGGAGCACTGCTGAGGGGAAAGTCCTACGCATAAAAATGGTGACCGTATTGGACAGCAGGCACGACTCCAGAGTCGTGTTGACTTACATTGAACCCCAGGTGTGTCTTTTAGATCCTCATCTCCTGAAGGAAGGCAATAAATCCTTCTAAGCTTAAGCATCTTCTTGTGTGAAATGCAGGCATTAACAGCACCCATTAATGTTTGGGGCGTGCTGAGAATTAAGTCAGATAGCGTACATATCGTAGCTGCTTAACAGACTGCCCAGCACAGATTGCACACTCAGTAAATGTTAGCAAAACAAGTGATAACAATATGAGATCAAAGTTTTTTTCAAATGAAATAAACAAAAATAGTTATTTTAATAACAGAAGAGATGCTCTCTGTCCCGTTGCCTTATTTTATTTTCTTCATAGCATTACCACTCTTAGAAGTCCTATTATCGATTTGTTCATTTACATGGTTATCTGTTTACCCTGCAAGAACATGAAGTCCAGTGAAGGTGGTTTGTTCTTGCTGTTGTTTTTAATATGCCCAGGACCTTGGCAAGCACCCAGCACCTGATCGGCACATTATAGGCAGTTATTAGGTAGATGAGTGACTTAACAGACTACCCTAATCTCTGTGTTTCTGGGAATGTCGGTCAAACTGCTGCTTATCAAAAGAGAAAAGAAAATAAAAGACACTTTATTTTTCTTATGGATTGTTCATAGTGAAAGATTAGTGATGAATAAATATATAGTAATTTTATAAAATACTAAGGATCAATTAAGCCAAAATAAAATGCTATCGTTTTCAAGATTTAAAGCTTCAACACTGCAGCTAGTTTTACAATAGTCATTGAAGAAGTACTGAGCACTTTAAATTACTGTACATAAATTTTCAAATAAAAATAATATTCCATCAAAAGTAATTGCTTTTCATTTCTACCAAACTTTTTTTTTTAAGAATTCAATCCAAATGTGAAAATGCTTCATGGAAAATAAAGCTAAATTAACATAAACAAAATGGAGATAACTACACTTTTATTCAGTGGTGGGATTCAAATGCATTTTGCATGTTTTAGTACTCAGCAAAAGTATTGGACAACATAACAAAGTTTTAAAAACATTTAAATTTTCTCTAACTTGAAGAACCACCATAGTCAAAATGCATTGTTAATGAAGTTAACATTTATATAATGTCACTGCCTCCAAAGTATACTTAATATAAACTGAACTAGATTATAATTTCCTGGGAACAAAGCTCAGCTAACTGGCAGTGTCTGAACAGGGACTGGCATGCACAGCACTCGGAAACGAGTCAGGATTTACAGCCTCAAAGGATCTGGAATCTAACAGTCCAAATCCAGGTGGGAAGGGGAGAAATGAGGAAATAAATACACTGTCGTACAAAATCTGGTCGTTTGTGTTTGCTTACTTCATTCTACTTTAAAGCATTGGATATGGCCATCAGGTCTAAGGATGGGGAAATGAACAGCTTTGCATCAAATATTTAAATCCAAAATAATAATTATTGTAATAGCAAATAATCCTTACTATCTGTTCAAAACTTATCTAAGACTTTATATATAAATCATCCAATCCACCTATTCACTAGTCCAATACTTCAAAGCAAACATTTCCAAACTAAATTCATTACCTTTCCCACAAACCTGCAAATAATTTGACCTATTTCTTTACTACTTATTGTTAGGAATGTATCTTCTCTAAGAAAACCTGAAAAATCAAAATATAGAGATACAAAACAGATTATTTTGATATTGAGTATATTGAAAATGCACACATAATACATGACAAGATTAAAATGCAACTTTGTGGATAATGGGGGGGGAGAGGGGAAAGGGTTTTCAGGAACAACTATAACGGACACGTGGACAAAACCAAGGGGGAGTGGAATCAGGGGAGGGAGGCGGGGATGGCTGGAGTGGAGGGGAGAGCTGGGGGGAAAGGCAGACAACTGTACTTGAACAAAAATAAAATTTTAAAAATGGAAAAAATATATAAAAATAAAATAAGACTTTGATGGACTTTGGTGATATACTTATCCTCAGATTAGTCAGGTTACTTGGGCACATAGGGCCATCTAGGAAGCTGGTAGCTCTCATTCGCATGAGAAGAAAAATGAGAAAAGAAAAAATAGAATAAAATGCAACTTTGCTTTTGGGTCCCAACATCTCTTTAAAACAGATTCAGTCGAACAATCTCCTGCACCAGGATAATAAACTCTATAGTAGGTTCAAGGCTTTTTAATTAATTCAGTCTTTAGTTATGGTCATACAATGAGTTTAAGTCACAAAAAAAAAAGTCTCAATACAAATGTTAAATGTCAAGTCTCACACAGTAATTAAAACACCAAACTTGGCCTTATGTTCATTTCCCCAGCTGCAGCTTCAGGCTAGAAGTCTGCAATGACAAAGGCATATGTTTGTGGCCTCTTCTCTATTTGCTTGCATTGCTTCCCCAGCCTGACAGCATGCTCCTGGGCTTCTTGAGCTGGTTCAGAGGAGGGAAGAAGGGAAAGGGGAAGGAGAGGACTAACTTATCATGACCTGGCCTCATTCTCCATGGTCCCAGCAGGTGACTAAAGTTACTCCTTTCTCTAGTGGTGAGGCTTTAGTGGGCTCCTCAGTACTTACCATTATTCCTCTCCCTCCAGCTGTCTCCTTACCCAGAGGATGGGTGTCTCTCCCAGATGGTCAATGATAACTCCTTTCTTAGGTACACCTCCAGGCTCCTGCTAGGACTCCTCCCCACGCCTGGAGGTCCACTGGACAGATGCAGAGGTCATATCGGATCGCTCTCATGTAGGCCACATTGGGTCCATTTGAAAGATTCATGAAGCCCCCACCCAACAATGTCTGAAAGGCAGGCTGATCCCAAAGCAGTCACAACCACCACCAAAGCAACTAATCAGCCCTTGTCTCTGCCACAAGGCTTTCTGAGCAGGGATCAGACCCCAAACCACAGTGTACTTTAACTTTCTCAGACACGAGTAAGGCATCAGTCCTCTGTCTCACAATTTAAGGGAACACAATTCAAAGTCTCCCAAGTGTCCCTTTCTTTCGCTAAACTTGGTTTAGAATAATTCCCCGCCATCTTCTCCCAAAAGCAACCAATATATTCTTAGACCATACACGCACACACACAAAAAAATACCTCTCTCCAAGTAAACGTATCAATATTTACTCTGTTTCCATACACTCAGCACTTTTTATATCCTTGATCTACCAATTCTAGAAACTAATTCTTGGAGATTTTCTTTGCCAAAGTCTTCCTTCACAGATTTGTCTCCCATCACATTTTGTTATCATTATCTGCTGTATTGGTGCTGCAGTTGGAACTGAGACATGAAGAGTCCCACTCTAACATGTCTGTGATAGTCAGCTATCAAAGGTCTTTAACAAAGAGATCCACAATACAATAGACCAAGGAAGACTGAGTCTTGACTTTTCTGGACCGGAAAGGCTGCTTGGCTTGATTCAAATTTAGGATTCAAGTTCATTCCATCTTTATGCTTGGCCATCTTCTACGGCCCTGATTCTCAAAACTGCTGGTCTTAAAACCCCTTTATACTTTTAAAAATTACTGAGAACTCGAAAACAGCAAAAACACTGAAAACAACAATTGCTTGCCAGGATGTGGAGCAATAAGAACTCTCATTTATTTGTATTGGAAATGCAAAATGGTACAGATATTTTAGAACACAGTTGGCAGTTTCTTATAAGACTAAACATATTTTCACCATATGATTCATCAATCAGGCTCCTTGTTATTTACCCAAATGAGCTAAAAACTTACGTCCACACAAAACCCACACATGAATGTTTACAGAAGCTTTATTCATAATTGCCAGACCTAGAAGCAACCAAGATGTCCTTCAGTAGGTGAATGAATAAATAAACTGCAGTCCACCCAGACAATGGAATATTATTCTTCATTAAAAAGGGATGAGCTATCAAGCCATGAAAAGACACAGAGGAAACTTAAATACATGTCACTAAGCAAAACAAGGCAACCTGGAAATGCTACATCCTGTATGATTCCAACTATGTGACATTCTTAAAAAGGCTAAACTATGGGAACAGTAAAAAAAAGTAAGTGGTTTCCAGGGATTGGATTGGGGGGTGGGGAGGATGGAAGAAATAGGCACAGCACAGACGAAATTTAAGGCAGTAAAGCTATTCTACATGACACCATAAATGTGCATATAGGTAATTATACACTTACCAAACCACATAGAATGTACACGACCAAGAATAAACCCTTGTAAAAAACAGTCTTTGGCAAATAGTGAGGTGTCAGAGCACATTCACGGGCTGTAACAAACATGCCACTCTGGTTCAAGATGTTGATGGTCGGGGAGGCTGTGCATGAGGAGGGGCAGGATATGTGAGAACTCACTATGCTTTTCATTCAATTTTGTTGCGAACCTAAAACATCTCTAACAATAAAGTCTAAAAAATTCTTGAGGACTCCAAAGAGCTTTGGACTGTATGTGCATATCTATCGATAGTTATTATATTAAAAATTAAAATAAAACTTTACATTTATTCATCAACTTAAAAATAACAACTCATTATAAGTAAACATAAGTAATATATTTCTAAGAAAAATAACTATTTACTAAGACAAAAAAATTAATCATAACAGTGAAATTGTATGTATTTAAAACTTTTTAATATCTGGGTTAATAGAAGTCAGCTGGATTCTAGCTCCTTCTGCATTCAATTCATTGCACACTGTTTTCACTGAAAAAGATTAATGAAATCCAGTCTCACACAGAATAGTAGTTAAAAAAGAGAGTATAATTTTAATAGCCTTTTCAAATCATTGTGGCTATTTTTGTTTGATATTGTAATGAAATTTAACTAGCAGTAGTTTCTATAGATTGATGGCAGGGCACAACCTAAAACCTGATGTTAATAAACTTTTCATATTCTGTTACATTAAAATCCATTGGTCTAAGACTTCTGGTCAAGATGGTGATGTAGGCAGGCATGGCTCCCCTCTTCGCACAACCATATCAAAATTACAGCTAAAATAATAGAACAACCATCACTCAGAACCATCAGAAATTGAGTTGAATGGAAATCTGACAACTATGGACTTAAAAAAAAACACATCTGTCCAGACTGGTAGAGGGGGTGCAGACACAGAACAGACTGGTCCCTCACCCACATGTGGTGGATAAAAATTTGGGAGGGATATCTAGGGAGCAAGAAGTCCCAGTACCACACCAAGACCCCTGGCCCAGGGTTCCAGTGCCAGAAAGATAAGTCCCCATAACTTCTGGCTGCAAAAACCAGAGGGGATTGAGTCAGTGAAAGAAACTTCTGGAGCCCCAAGCAGTTCTTCTTAAAGAACCCACACACAGACTCACCTACTCAGATTCTCCCTCTGAGCTCCAGCACAGGGGAAGCAGCTTGAAAGGCACCAGTGGCATACATGGAGAAACTGAAGTATCTGGCATCAAGGTGAGCAGAGGCCATTGCAGAAGCCATTGTCCCTTTTCTAAACTCTCCCCTACAGAGCTGGTAAGCTGATGCCATATCTGAGGCTCCATCAACCTGACTATCACTGTTTGGCC
Source organism: Micronycteris hirsuta (assembly GCA_004026765.1). Classification (NCBI taxonomy): domain Eukaryota; kingdom Metazoa; phylum Chordata; class Mammalia; order Chiroptera; family Phyllostomidae; genus Micronycteris; species Micronycteris hirsuta. Next base: position 56,040 of record PVJI01010530.1, read on the forward strand.
TGCATTTAAGATCCCCAGAGACTCCGCCCCACCCAAATTATGGGCCCACCCAAGCTAATTTTCCATATGAATGGTCTGGGCTCACGCTTCACAACTTCCTAAATCTTATGAAGCAAGCAACAGCTGGCCTCAGTGAACCCCAGGCACTGCACTGATTCACAGCTTGACTTGCCTGGGAATCTATGAGCCCACAACAAGTGCAGCCATCTCAGATTGCTTTATAGCTCAGGAAGGGTGGCCTGGGGCAAAACATGGGGGCTGACCTTGGCCAGCACCACCCAGGAAACACCAGAGCCAATGGACCCACTGGACAGCTACAGACCATGTCAGAGCACCACCACCCTGCCCCTGCACATCTGATCCCCCATGGATGGTGGAGGGCAGTGATAAGTGGTCACAGCCAACCCTTGCAGCTGACTGGCCTGGGTAAGTCAGCTGCATTTAGCTGCCAACAGCAACCAAGGCTCAACTACAAGAAGGTGTACTCAGCACACACACAGGGTACACCTCAAGTACCCAACTTGGATGACAGGGGAGGCTGTGTCACTGGATCTTACAGAACATCTCCTACATTAAGCCATATCACCAAGACACATAGTCAAAGCAGCTGTACGTAATACATAGAAATAAACACAGGGAGGCTGCCAAAATGAGGAAACAAAGAAACGTGGCTCAAATGAAAGAACAGATCAAAATTCCAGAAAAAGAGCTAAAGGAAATGGAGATAAGCAATCTATCAGATGCAGAGTTCAAAACACTGGTTATGAGGATGCTCAAGGAACTTAGTGAGGACCTCAGCAGCATAAAAAGATCCAGCAGAAACGAAGGATACACTAATTGAAGTAAATAACAATTTACAGGGAAGCAACAGTGAAATGGATGAAGCCAAGAATCAAATCAATGACTTGAAACATAAGAAGGCAAAAAGCAACCAATCAGAACAACAAGAAGAAAAAAGAATAAAAAAATTGAGGATTGTATAAGCAGCTTCTGGGACAACTTCAAGAAGTCCAACATAAAAGCATCACAGGGGTGCCAGAAGGAAAAGAGAAAGAGCAAGATATTGGAAATCTGTCTGAAAAATAAAGAAAGACAACTTTCCTAATTTGGTGAAGGAAATAGACATGCAAGTCCAGTAAGCACAGAGAGTCCCAAACAAGATGGATGCAAAGAGGCCCACTCCTAGACACATCATAATTACAATGCCAAAGATTAAAGATAAAGAGAGCATCTTAAAAGCAGCAAGAGAAATGCAGTTAGTTATCTACAGGAAAGTTCCCATAAGACTGTCAGCTTATTCTCAAAAGAAACTTTGCAGGCTAGCAGGGATTGGCAAGAAATATTCAAAGTCATGAAAAGCAAGGACATATAGCCAAGATTGTTCTACGCAGCAAAGATATCATTTAGAATCAAAGGGCAGACCAAGAGATTCCCAGACAAAAAAAAACAACTAAAGAAATTCAGCATCACTAAACCATTATTATATGAAATGTTAAAGGGACTTACTAATAAAAAAATAAAAGATCATAACTATGAACAATGAAATGGCACAAAATACAAATCTACCAACAACTGAATCCAAAAACAAACTAAGCAAACAAGAAGAACAGAGACAGAATCATGGATACAAAGAGTGTTTTGCTGATTGCCAAATGGGAGAGGTCTATAGTGGAATGGATGAAGAGGTGAAGGGATTAAGAAGTACAAATAGGTAGTTACAGAATATCCATGGGGATGTAAAGTACAGTATAGGAAATGGAGTAGCCAAAGAACTTATATGCATGATCCATGGACATGAACAATGGTGGGGGGATTGCTTGAGGGAGTAGGGGATGTTGAGTGGAGGGGGACAAAGGGGGGAAATCAGGACAACTGTAATAGCAAAATCAATAAAATATAATTTAAGGACTTCCGGCCAAGATGGAGGTGTAGGTGGACGCACTGTTCCTCCTTGCACAACCAAAAGAGGAAAAAAAGAAATTTAGAAGGCAAGGGCAGCCAGATCTGACAGAAAACTGAACTGAGTGGAAGACCAACAACCGAGGAGTTAAAGAAGACACGTTCATCCAGACCAGTAGGCGGGGCTGAGCCGGGTGGAGGGCACTCGGGGAGACGCGGTCTGTGGAGCGGTGCCGGTGGTGCTCCAGCCACCTAGAGCGGCCAGTGGCGGGTGTGCCTGGCCAAAGCACAGCGGGCACACTCTGCGAGACCAGGGCTGAGACTGGTGCACCAGGCGGTCCCTCATTAGCGCGCGGATAGACCGGGAGGAAAAGCTGGGGGCAGAACAGACCGCGCGGCCCACCAACGCAGGGAAATAAAGCCTCAAACCACTGATTGAAAACACCTGTGGGGGTTGAGGCGGCGGCAGGAGCAACTCCCGGCCTCACAGCAGAGTTCGTTGGGGAGGCCCACGGGGACTCGGAACTGTGCAGGCCCGGCCACTCTCTCTGGAGCCAGCAAGGAGGGGATCGGCTTGCTTGTGGGCAGCTGGGAGGTGCGGAGAGCGGAGCAAGCGCCATTGTTCTCTCAGGCCCCGCCCCCACACACAGCGTCACAACACAGCAACGTGGGTGACCCCACCCCTAAAGACAGCATCACAACAGAGCGAAATGGGTTTCCTCGCCCTGGTGAACACCTAAAGCTCCGCCCCTTAAAGTAACAGGTGCACTGAAGAAAGAAGAAAAAAGGCCCAAAAGAGAGAGAAAAAAATGGCGGCAAGATAGGGGGGAGCAGAGTCCACTTTCTCCTCCCCACAAGTGAAACACGTAGCTGATTTTCTGAGGAACAGAGCGAACACCCAACAGTATTCCAGCATATGTGAAGATTGGTGACCAAGATTACAGGGGAAATTAAATGATCAGACGCCTGACACAGACAGGAGGACCAGGAGAGCAGGCCTGACTGGACACTTTTAAAGCCAGCCAGCAGAAGTTTTTTGTTTGTTTGTTTGTTTGTTTGTTTGTTTTCCCTGCCCTCCTTCCTATCTGTCCTTCTTTATTTTTAAATTCCTTTTTCCTTCCTTTCATTTAGTATCTCTAGTCTTCTCCTCTTTTTATTTCTTATTTTTTTAATTTTATTTTTTATTTTTATTTTATATTTATTTTTATTTTTTTTTACTTTATTTTTTTTCTTCTTTTCCTTCCTTCCCCTCTCTTCTTTATCCAGAGGTGAGACATTGAAACCTGGAGTTGAAAAGAGAACAGAGCTAGACCCAGACAAGGCTCAGCCCTAAAAACAGAGACAGTGACACAAAATCAACTTTGCTACGCCAGAGAACTTGACAGATCAATTTAAGAAAGAGAGGCTAGCAAGAAGAGTCTCACAAACAATGGGAAGACAAAGAAACAATCCCCAAATGAAAGGAAAGGAGGAAGCCCCCAAAAGAATGATAAACAAAACAGAGGCAAGCCAACTATCAAATAGTGAGTTCAAAGCATTGGTTATCAGGAAGTTCAAGAAGCTTGATGAGCTCGCAGAGAATTTCCTGAAACTACAGGGAAAGTATAATGAACTCACTGCAAACTATGTCAACATGAAAAAGGAAATACAAACTATCTACAAGGGCCAAGAGGAAATGAAGAATACAATATCTGAACTGAAGAACACAATAGAAGGAATCGAAAGCAGGCTCAATGAAGCAGAGGATTGGATCAGCAAGCTGGAAGACAAGGTAGGAAAAAACACCCAAAAAGAGCAGGAACAGAAAGAGAGACTCAGAAAGAATGAAGAGGTATTACGGGAAATGCAGGACAACATGAAACCTAATAATATTCGTATAATAGGGATACCAGAAGGAGAAGAAGAAGAGCAAGGAATAGAAAACGTGTTTGAAAAAGTAATGATGGAAAACTTCCCGAATCTGATGAGAGAAAAA
>PVJI01010531.1:0-59942 GCA_004026765.1 Micronycteris hirsuta
GGGACGTTTTTTGTTTTTGAGGGAGAGAGTGAGCTATTGATCTATTATTTCATTTTTTTTATGCAGTCACTGGCTGCTTCCCATATGTGTCCTGACTGGAGATCGAACCTACAACCTTGGCCTCTGGGGATGACGCTGTAACCAACTGAGCTACCCAGCCAGGGCCATTTCTGTTGTTTTAAGCCCCCCACCCCCAGTGTGTGATACGTTTTTACAGACCACCCCCTGGAGACCAAAGCCAGCCTAACCCCCTGGATCTTTCTAGCCCCCCCTCCCCCACCGGTGTCTCCTCCTCCCGGAGAAGCCGGCTCTCGCGTGTGTCCGCTTATCTGCCCACTCAGTCTCCTGTACGAGGCTGACCTCTCGACCCCGCCGGCCACTGCCCTGCTGCAATGCCCTCCTGAAGTGGCCACCGCGCACCCCGCTTTCGGCCGAGATGACCCTGTCTCTGCAGGTGCGAAGTCCGCCAGCTCCTCTGTTGTCAGAAGCTCCAGAAAGTGTCCCCGCCTTTGACGCTTCCTGAGGACGGAGGCCGGAGCCACCAGCAAGATACCCAGCTCTCGTCCTGTCCGAAGCTCGGTTAGATCTCGGGCTTTCTTAAATTTTAAAAGACGTGGGTAAGAAACACAGAGCACGGAAGTTGACCGTTTTCAGCGGGCAGGTCAGCAGCAGTAAGTAGTTCGCATCGCTGTGCCTCCCTCTCCAGAAGTTCCTCCTGCCAAACCGGAACCGTCCCCGTCAAACAGCGACTCCCCATCCCAGGACCCGACGCCCCTCCCCCGCGTCCCCTCTGTCTTGTGACTCTGACGACTCCGGTCCCGCATCTGTCCTTCTGGGACAGGCTTATTTCACTGAGCGCAGAATCTTCGATGTTCATCCATGTGGTACCACGCGACCGAGCCGCCTTCCTTTCTAAGGCTGAACAATATTCCAGCACGCGGGCCGATGGAGCGCATTTTGTTTGCTCATGCGCCCGCCGGTGGGCACCTGGGGGGCTTCCGCCTTCCGGTGGACAAGGTTGGTGGGAAACGTCGTTGGGAACGTAGGTAGGGGTGCGGCCATCTCTTTGCGTCCCCGCGTCCGTGCTTTTGGGGACCGTCCCTGTCATGTCTTTTCACCTTCCAAGGTGAGAGGATTTCTGAGTTGCATGAGGATGCCCAGCGGGGGAGAGAGCGGTCCTGAACACTCTCTTAGGAGAGAGTGGGGGAGGGCCTGGGAGGTCGTGTGCACAGGGGCCCCCACCCGCCGGCAGACACTCAGATGCCACGGACACCTGAGACTAACACGCCCTTGACCTAACACACGAGTCAAAGTCAGAGGTCAGCGCACCCCGGCCACACCGTGCCCTGAGGAATGGACAGCCGTGGACAAAAGAGAAAAGGAACAGGCAGAAGCTGCTGCCCCCCGCCCCCACCTTCAGACGACTCCCTTTGTTAAAACCAGGCTCTGAGGGTCATTTCTGCGCCATGAGAGAACATGAAAAATACCAGCAGCTCGGGCGAAATACCAGCCAAGATGACTAAGGAGGGAGAGCGGAAATGCAAATTGATCCCTGCCTCCCGGGAACGGATTTGAGAATATGTTCAAAATCAAATTAACTTTTTGACTGTTTCCCCCGAAAGCTCAGAAGGCAGCAACAAGAGAGCTCGGGTTAACTCTCGCCAGGGAAAGACTGGGGTGCTGGGGGGACCATGTCGCGGATGACGGGTCCCCGGTGCCCATGCCTGGACATCGGGGTCGGCAGAGGGGCACTGTCTGTGCGGGGCGGGCCAGCTCCCCACAGCTGGCAGACCCCAAGGGCCGTGGCCGAGAGGGCCCCGGAGCGCTCCCGGGCCTCACCCCGGAGATGATGCACAACCCAGTCTCCCGGGGAGCAGAAAGGTCAGCTGGGGCTCCACGTCCCAGCTCTCCCCATGAAGGTGTCCAAAGGCCCCGGTGACCTCACCAACTCCCGCCCTGCCTGTCAGCCCCCTCCTCCTTGGCCGTGAGAAGGCCCCGCTGTGGTCACCCCAGCATTTCCAGGGACTGTGCAGCACAGGGGCCCAGGGCGCTGGGAGTGTCGGGCCTTGGGGGCCAGGCTGCCCTGGGGCCACAATCTCCGGTTCTCTCCTGCCACCGTGTGCAGCCACACACAGACCCCCCGTTCCTTTTAGTCTCCATTGCCCAAACTGTAAAATAATTTTTGAAGAATACCGTCTTCCTCGAAATGTTGCTGAGAGGGGTAAAGGACAGGAGGCCTGGGGTGGGGCGGAGCATTACCATAACTGAAGCTGGTTCAAATCCCAGCTCCACCCTCTATGTGCTGTGCGGCTTTGGGCAAGCCCCTTAACCTCTCTGTGCTTTGGTTTCTGCCTCCACTGCCTAAGGATCAGAAAAGTGTCCGTCCCCGAACCTGCTGCACATCTCCTAGGGTTTAATCCAGCCAAGCCAGCTCACAGAGAACATGAGACATGTGTAGTGGTCACTACGAAGGCCAGAGTGGGAACTGGACACCCCTCTTCACATCCGGGGCTCAGCTGGTGTGTTACATTCTCCCAAGAGGCAGCACCCGAGTTGGGGCCCTTCATCCTACCCCCATTCCTGGTGCTCGGGGTGCAGCCGATTTGTGGGTCGGCATCTGGACCTGAATTGCCATGACTGAAGGGGCCTTTTGCCATTCACCCCTGTTTCTTCCCTGGATGGGCCAGGTTAGTGCTTGGGACGCCACGGCTTCTGAAGGCAGCTGCCTGGGGCTCCGGCAAGGCCCTGTGGAGGGCGCACGGCGCTCCCGGGAGCTGCTCCGCTCGGCTCGCTCCCTTCCCCGCGGCTCCTCTGATCCACGCTCCGTGAGGGCATCTTGCCCTAGAACTGTGAGCACAGAAACCAGAGCAAGAATCTTCTGCGTTCTATTTCTGGCTCTGACACAGACGACGCGTGTGGGCAGATCAAACTCCAGAAGTTTCTCTGGTCTCTGGGAGACAGCACAAGACACAGTGGCCTTCTCCTGCCCCTGCCTCCACCCCCGAGCTGGATGGGGACTCACCCCAGCCACCCACAGTGGGTCAGGACACACCAGGCCTCCCCCCAAGTCATGTGCATTGGGGTTCCCCGTGCTGGGAGGTGGGATCCATTCTCCACACCCCGTTCTTCCAGAACAACGACTCGGGGGTGCCAGGACCAGGCAGGCCGCCGTTTCTGGAGGGCTGGCCCAGACCGCCCCCGCTGAGTGACTGTTCGGGCCCCAGCCCTTCACACGCACACACGGGCCCGGAACGGAGGAACGAACGAATGAATGAGCAAACAACATCCACCTGGGCAGCTTCCCTTAATGTACAACCTGCTTCACAAACCAGGGTTTGGACATGACGATCCTCGGGGCAGCTGGGGCCCTGGGCAAGGACAGGCTTGCATGTCCCCCCTGAGTCTCTGGCCAGACAGGCGTCCTGGAAGAAGCATGGCATTTCCATAAAAATAAATCAAATGAAACCCTGAGCCAAGCCCAGGGGGCCACAGCCAGCCAGCCGGGGCTCAACTCTGCAAGAGCGGAAGGGAAAAGACCAGCGGCGCGGCCCACAGCCCCAGGGCCAGGAAATCCCAGGAAGGTTCCAAGGTGAAAATAAGTGTTTCGACAGTTTTTTAATTGTTCTCTGCACTAGCACGCTCCGAGAGACCCCGCTGGGCAGGGAAGAGTTCGAATCTTATTTTAGTGCCTCTTCGGGGATCTGGGCCAGAAGGGGCCATAGGCGGGTGTCCAGGCCAAGACGCCGATTTGGGGAAGGAGGGCCTCCTGGGGACAGCAGAGAAAGAAGGAGCCGCATGCTCACACTCACTGGGTGTGGTCGCATGTTGTCGTGTGCAAAGGGACGCCCGGACAGAGGGTCGCCCCACTGAGGGCTCAGGGAGGGGTGGCACGGCGGCCCGCCCCTGTACTCCCGCTAGGCTGCTCTGCCCCAGGGGCACCGGGCAGCCTAGGACACCAGCAGAGGGTGACCCTCCCGCTCACCGTGAGTGCCAGCATCGATGAGGCCGTGTCTGCAGGAGTGCACACTTGCCTGGGTTGGCCCATGTGACGCCCCAGCAATGAAAGGTCCCAGGAAGAGAAGGCACTGGGGCTCCATTCGCCTGCAGGGCCCCTTCAGTACGCCCAGAGCCCGAGGGTCTTCCTGCCACCAGCTTCCTTCCCAGGTTGTCTGGGGAGGAGAGGAGGGGGACACAGTTGGGGCTCAGTACTGGGGGGTCTGGCTGACAGGCTCATCTGTGTACCCTCAGAGGCCTATGGAAGTGTGTGAATTTGCCCCCAGGGGAAAGGCACACTTTCATCTGTCCCCCTGGGAGCCACTCTGCACAGAGGGCACCCCCTGCTGCCACCCAGAGTGCTCTGAGGGCTCACAGACACCTGGGACAGCGACAGGTGTCCCTTCCCCCCATTGCTGTCACAGTGCAGATTAGGAGGGGGCACATGGCCTCCAACGAGGGGTCTTGGGGGATGGGCAGCACGGACAGGAACAGGCGGTGACTGTCCCTGAGGACCCTCCAGATGGATGTGGGGGGAGAGCCCCGGTCTCCTAGGACGGAACAGGGAGGGGGGCGGGCTCCCAGGAGCCTGGTAGCGCTCCAGCTTGTCTCTAGAAACTACCGGGCACAGAGGGGACACTGTGAGCACCTTGGCCTTTGCCGCGGGCAGGCTGGGCGCCACCGGAACTGTCCCCTCTGAGCGCCATGGACCGCGTCACAGCGAGCTTGCTCTGCGCAGCCTCCCACGTCACTCACTAAGCCTTCGGGCCGCAGACCCTTCAAGCACCTGCTTCCTCCTCCCTCTCAAGCTGTCCCTGCACTCTGACCTGCGACAGTGGTGGGGGTGGGGGGGGCGCCCTGCCCTGCGGCCGGCCTGGCCCCACGGCCCTGTGGCCTGTCTGTCCTGTCCCGACTTTTCTCTCCCCTCCGCTTTATGGGATCATCCACAAATAACAATGTACATATTTAAAGTGTACAACAGTATGCTTTGATATCCTGAATTTTTCTTAGCTCTCTGGGGGCACGTAGAGATGAAAGAGGAGGGCTGCTATCTGCAGAGGTGGCCGTGTTTTGAAGGCATCTGAGCGGTACCACTTGAAAAGAACAACAATAAAGTGTTCTTACGGTAAAAGCATTTGCGTTCGCTGGTTAATTTGGGGAGTTGAACTGAGGAGGAGACACTCAAGGGAAACGAGACATGCTCCCTGCTTTGAGGCAAAAAGGGGGAGTGCAGGTGAGGTTCGATCCAGTGGACCGTGATGAGAACTCTCAAGCATCAAGCATGGGAAGGGGCTGTGGGTGCGTCCAGTGTCTCTCGGAGTGTCTGCTTTTTCTTGTGCACCTTTGGGTGGCCCAGTCCAAGCTGCACCTAACAGGTGCTCCAGAAACGCTTGTCCCTACAGCAGAAGGGGCTGTCCCTGTCCAACAGGTGTGGGCTCAGCGCCAGAGGACAGAAGTGGCTGTGTTTTCCTCCTTGGGGAGATGTGTCTCCCCTCAGGCTCCAGCTTGAAAGAGACCCCAAGTCCTTCAGTGTCATCCGGAGGCCCCGCAAGTTTCCCATTATCTGGGTTAGTGGGAGACACCACAACCCTTCCAAAATCGATCCACGTGATCGACAAGTCCGGCAGGAGACGCGGCAGCTTGTGTTTTTGCTTTTCTTTCATCTTTGAAAAATGAGGTGAGGTCAAGAGGAAGGTATAGGTTTTCCCACCACCCGCTTCTTTGCAGGCTCCAGGCCAGGGCGGGGGAGGGGGGCGGGGGGGCACACTCATCTGGAAGTGCGAGTCACGTCCGGCCCGAAGGTAACAATAAAATCCAATGTTATAAAGACCCCTCCTCCACTTGCAGTGGCAGACTGCTTCTCTTCCCGCCTGCCTCTCTGACAGGACGTGAAACCTCCATGTCTGGTCGAGGGAGAGTTCCAGAAACATCTGTTCTTGTGGGTACAGAGCTCCTTCCCTTCCTGAGCCTTGCTGGTGTGGGGCCCCCCAGGTCCTCTGCGGACACCACGCCCCCCAGAGGAAAGAGAGGAGCGCTGCACTTGGTCGGCGATGGGGTGAGGACGATGGGGTGAGGACGCACGGGGGTCCTGTTGTGGGTGCAACTTTGTCGTCCCCCAAAAGACGCCAAGGTCCTAACTGCTGTCCCCATAGCTGTGAAAGCGACCTTTTAGAACTATGTCTTTACAGAGGTAATCGAGTTAAAATGGGGTCACCAGGGAGGACCCTGATCCAGTGTGTCCGCTGTCCTTATAAAAAGGGGGATTCGCACGCATGGGACTGGCACACAGCCTCTGGCACACACCCCCGGCACACACCCCCGGCACACGGCCCCCGGCACACGGCCCCCAGCGCACAGCCCCGGCACACGGCCCTTGCACACAGCCCCGGCACATGGCTCCTGCACACGGCCCCGGTACATGGCCCCTGGCACACAGCCCCGGCACATGCCCCCAGCACACGGCCCCCGGCACACGGCCCCGGCACACGGCCCCTGGCACACGCCCCCAGCACACGGCCCCCGGCGGGCCAAGGGGAGAGGCTGGGGCAGACTCTCCCTCGCAGCCTTCCTGCCTGCCGGCGCCTGGACCTTGGGCTCCCGGCTGCCAGCACTGAGAGCATCAATGTCGGTCGTGTGAGCCACGTGGTCTGCGGCGACTTGGGCACCCAGGGCAGAGAGAGAGCCCCCACGCCTCCATCCTTCATGGAACTTTTATTTGGCTCCTGCTGACGTGGCGTGATGGTTCATCGGCACCGAGCCAAATCCAGCAATCAGGCGAGCCGAGCGGACAGGGCAGCTGGGGCACCAGGACTGTGGACCTCAGAAGCCAAGAGCCAAAACCACAGCCCCAGGGAGGTACCCGAGTTCCGAGTGAGTGGGCAAGGGCTTTCCTGCCCCGCAGCTGGACCCCTGAGCACCGGGACTGATGCAGCGACACACGGGCACACCTGCGCTGACCCGCCCCCCACCACGGGGCGAGGCAGAACCTGCCAGTGCCTTGGCCGGAAGCCGGGCTGCTTATTCATTCACTGTAGCTGCTACTTATGGGCAGGAAGTCGAGTTGGCCAAGTTTATTAATTAATGACCCATCTCCTGGCGTTGATGTCAAATTCATTTCACTGATTTTTTCTCCTGGACGCGGAAGAACAATGAGCTTGGTTGGTACCCCGGCCGGAAGGGAGGGAGCAGGGACAGTGCCCTCGGGGGCCACAGGCCCCGTGAGTGACAAGAGCCAGTGAGGGGGGGCCAACGGGGGAAGAGTCCACGGTGGGGTTGGGGCTGCTGGACAGCCCCGAGGTCTCATGTGTCTTGGGCCACAGGCCCAGTGTGGCTGGGTCCCCTCGGGGCCCGGTGACAGCGAGGGTCTTGGGCCGGAGGTGAAGACAAAAACTGAACCAGGAGACCGGGCCCATCATCAGCAGCCTGACATGGACCCTTCCGGGGCTTGATGCTGCAGTTCTGACCCAGAAACATGCCCGGGGCCATGGCGCCCGGCAGCCCACCCGGACCCCCCATAACCATGGCCACCGCACACTCACCCAGTCCCTCAGCCCCTCGGTCAGCCCCCAGGACTCCCCACACTGCAGTCACTGGTTCTCCCCAGCCGGGCCCGCCCTGCTCAGCCACGCCCACAGCACCTGCGCCCTCAGACCAGGTGAGTCCCCATCACAGGCCTGTCGAGCTTGGCATCACGCTGGTTTGTGCACACTTTGGGTGACCTGCCTCTGCTTAGCGCAGAAGCTTCCGGAAGGTCGGCGGGCTCTTCACGATGCTCCCGAGCGATTCCCACAGCTGCCTCAGGACAAGCTTCGGGGTGGGCGGAGGAAGGGGGCGAGCAGGAAACCTTGAGAAATAAGCCTCCCTGCCTGCCCTGCGCCCGGTCCCGGCCCTGCACCCACGGCAGGGCGGCGAGGTCACAGTGCCTGTTCTCCCCTGGGAAGCAGCCCGGGTGGCCCCGCTGGGAGCTTCGACTCCCCTGACCATGACCGGTGATGCCCTGGCCACTCTCGACCACCAGCGGAGACACCAAAGGCAGCGGGGCTGCAGCTGGCTTTGCTTCACAGGCCGGCAGCTTCTCAGCCGTCAGAAACGGTGCCGGCTTCATCCCAGTGGTGTGTCAGCCAACACAGACCAGGGACTGACCGCTGAGCCTAGCTTGGCTGCAGGGCCTGGGGCCTGCAACCCCGGAGCATCCGCACTCCCAGGGCCAGCCCGAATTCCTTGGGGAGGACACTGAAGAGACAAAACACGATTCCGGCCTGAGTTGTCCCATTGCCCCGACACGGCCACCAGGTGAGACGCGCTGCCCTGCCGTCTGAGTCCATCAGCACTGCCCGGCACGCCGTGAGCTCAACTCTCCAGCCAGGCCCATGGGCAGGCCTAAGAATGACCTTCCAAGGCGGAAAGCATTACCCAGGTCTGCAGGCAAAGAAGCCGGAGCCCCTGAGGCCACCGCAAGGGTCAGCGCAGGGGGAGGGCAGGCCTGGGCCAGGTCTGGGTCAAGGCCGGTGCTCTGCTCACAGACTAAGCTTTTGGACCACGTGCCTCTGTCACCTGAGTGGGGAGATTCTGAGCCCTCCTGCTGAGAGAAACTTCTGGAAAAGGAAACTCACTCCTCTATTACTGCTGATGGTCGGCTCCTAGTAACAGACTTGAGGGCGGAGATTCACTGAACCACATTGAAAGCAAAGCCCAGAGGCCTGTCTGACCATATGGCAGCTGAGTCACGCGTCTGCCTGCCGTGGTCTTGCCTGAGTCTCCGGGACCACGGAGGACCGCCGGGTGGCGCTGAAGCTTCACGTGGAACCCACCTACTGCAAAGGTGAGGCTGGTGCTTCTTCTACCAGGTGCATTTGCCTGGCACCCTTTCCAGTTAGACTCCTGGGCAGGGTGGGGGAGGGGTTCACCCCGCTCACCCCAAATGGCGGCTCTGGAGTCCAGTCCACAGCCGTCTGCACCCCGGGCCCCGAGGCCTCACGGCTTCCCTCACCCAGCCCCTGTTCTAAGGGCGCGCAGAACGAGTCCGGGCACGTGGTCCACCAGCTCCCTCTGCCCTCTGGGCGTCCGGGCTGACCAGAGCTCGGGCCTCTGCACCCACTCCCCGTCCCATTCTCTGTCCCTCGGGGCTGCCGCACACCTCCCCATCCTCAGGACTTGGGGGTATCTACTCTTCAAGGAAACCTGGCTGCCCTTCCAGCCTGGACCGGCCCCCCTCCTCGGAGCCTTGTTTCCAGAATAACAACAAGGCACTTGCCCAGGCTGTGCCCTGTGACGTTTCTCTCCGTCTTAACTGCCATTTGTCCCTTGTGTGAGCCCGCGTCCTTACCTGCCTCCCTTCCCAAACAGATTCCTCACGCAGCGGGCAGCATTTAATGCCAACTAAGCAGAGTGGCGGTTCGCTGCGTGCGCAGTGGATCCGGTGGCCAGGGACTCCCAAACGGGCCTCCCAACAGAGTCAAGTGCAAACTCGAAAGCGGATGGTCTAACATCCAATCCCGCTTGGAGTCACCCCCTGGGAGCGGGTGAAAACCACAAAGCCAGCGCTCCATCCATCCGGCGCAATGTTCGGGGTGTGGGGCAGACACGCTCTGCAGGGGGCGGCCTCCTGCTACCCCTCCCGCCACCCTGGGGGGGACCCAGTTCCAGGGAGCAGCGGTGTCCTCAATCCAAGCCTCTTCCTGCAGCTGCAGCTGTGGGGGGCCGGGCGGGGGGCCAGGGACGCGCGGGGACGGGGATTGTTGAGCGAGGCAGCTCCCAGGTAGAAAGTGCCTTAGGATAAACACCAGGGATCTGTAGGAACTGAAGAGCTTCAGGTCCCTCGCTGCTCTTAGAAGGGGAATGAGGCCCTGGGGGGACCAGGAAGCTTAAGAAGCACTAAACGCAATAAGCTGGAGCAGGCGGCGTGTGGAAGGGAAATGAGAAGAGCCCAGGATAGAGCCATCAGCAGAAGAATCCAGGCTGCTTTAATGAGTCGGAGCTCATTTATCCGTTTGCAGGGAATGCGGCTTGGCTCAGCAGAAGCAGAGGAGCGCTCCGGGAGGTTGGGTGGGGGCCCACGGGCCGTGGGCAGATCCGGCCGCCCCGCCTGCCTGCGACGACCACAGGTGCCCACTGCGGCCACAGTCGGCAGGCGGTGCCACGGGCTGTCCATTCGGAAAGTCCTGGTTCAGACCCTCCGGGGCAGGCAGGCCACCGACGGAGTTCAGAACGGTTCGCAGAGCTCTGTCGGCTTATTTGTGCGTGGATACTTTTATCCTAATTAAGCCACTTGAAACTTTTGAAGTTCATGAGTCATTTGCTTCAAATATCTTTAAATCAAGGACAGATTCACTTCCCTGGTAGCAAACACCCAGCAAGTTAATTAAAAGGGGCTCAGCATTTAAAGCGCCGCCTTGGCTCGGAACCCGGTGGGGGGGCCTGCTCTCCCTCCCGGCCCAACCCCAGCGCTTGAAAAACTGTTTTGTCATCGTGAGACCTGCTCCCGAGTTGTCCCACTGTCTAGGTCAGGTGACTGTCGGGGAGAGAGGAGGTGACACCAGCCCATCGCTCATGCTCACAGAGGGACGCGGCTGAAGGACACTGAAGGCCTCCTGGTGACAAGGACAAAGCAACGTGGAAACCGTCCTTGGCAACGCACGAGTGAATTCCGGTGCAGAAGTCACCAGGCGGGGCTGAGATGACGTCCGAGCCACGGCATCCTCGAGCTGCTCCGTGTCACAAACACGTGAAGATTCTTAATGGAGCAAACCCCGAATGACAGCGGGGACCTGCGGGGCTTAGTGGCCCTGCTGGGTGTGACCAGGGACAGCTGAGTTAAGTGCCGGAAGTGGCTGAGCAGGCAGGACAGTCTCGGGGCCCAGGTGCCAGCAGGCAGGTCTGAACGTCAGGGCCGGGGGAGCGCTCCCGGGCACCCGCCGCAGGCCAACGCCTACGGCCAGGAGCCCCCGCGGCGGGCAAAGGCAGGGACGGAAATCAGCTGGCTTGAATTCCCCGCAGCTCCCTTTACGAGTTTCGAGATTAAAGCCCAGGAAATGACTTTCTATTTTCCTCCCGGGAGACTGTGTGATTCCAGACTCAGAACAAGAGTGTTTTCACAGGAGGAGGGCGCATCACTCTGGGGAGCCCCCCGCCCTCGGCCTCGAGTGAACCTCCAGCCCGTCCGACACTCGCCCTCTGCCAGCACTGAGTGAGGCCAGAGCACAGAGCCCCGGGGAGCCCAAGCCGGGTGGGATCTTCCATCCCAGGCGGGTCCTCGCTGGTGCCATCACTACCTCTACACGAAGCCCCCAGGTCACGCGTGAGGACATGGAACCTCATCAGATGACCTCATCAAGTAACTCCACGACGGAGCAGCCAACGGAGCAGCAAGCTGGCGGCCGCACATTGTCACAGAGATAACAACGGTCATTATTGTCACCACCATCATCATCGCCATCATCATCATCATCCCCGTGACCAGTCCCCTGCCCTTTCTATGCCCACCTGCGCCCGTGCTATGGACCGACCAGAAAACGTAACGTGCCCCTCCTCGGCATCTCTCTACAGAAGCAAAAACAAAATTCGCAACTCCCAAAGTCTGACTCCAAACACTCCACTTTGGACAGCAGATCTGACTTCACGCATTCAGCATTTCAATCCCCTTCTTGGCTTGGAACACAGTGGGGTGGGGGGTGACCTCTCCCCCTCCCATCGCTTCCGGAAACCCGAATTCCAGACTTTGGGGAGAGTCTGGCAGTGAGTGAGCATAGACAGGTGTGCTGCCGAGACGAGACTCCCGCGTCCCTGGCAGCCTGGTTGCCCTTGACGACGGCAACGCCCCCCTCTGAGTCACTCTTGCTGGGTATAAAAACAGGAGGCGTGCATGGTGGTTCTTAGGTGCCAGGCACAGCACTGCATATTCGGTTCGTTCACTGAACCCTGAACAGCTGGCACTTAGGAGATGCATTTCTTTAATGTTGCTGATGAAGAAAATGAAGCAGGCAGAGATGAGCCTTCTTGGGGTTGCACAGCTCCACGCAGCGAAGCCCAGAGTTACGCGTACAACTAACCACACACACACAGCTGCGGGTTCCTGAGATCACCCCCCACCCCACCACCTTAAATTCTGCCCAGATGTATGAGTAGCAGTTGCACTCCGCAAAGAGTGAGGGGCCCAGGGCTACGTGCCCCGAAGGCCACGGGAATCCGCGGGATGACTGCGCGGGCTCTCAGTGTCCTGGGGGCTTGTGTCCCTTCTGTGAGGCCTGCTGGCCTTCGGTGGCTCCCTGGTGGGCAGAATCACCCCAGAATTTCCTGTCTTTCCTCACCTCTGCCTGGAAGCTGGCTGTCCCTTCTAGGGACACCCAGCATCACTTCCCAGCATTAACATCTCTCTGCATCAGAACACACATATTTACCCCCTTTAAATCTGTTTTGCTAAACAAATTAATCTGGCACCAGATTATATTATGAAGAACCATAATTCTCTTCCCAGATAGGCATCTGTCGCGTTGGATTACAGACACCCAATGTACTGCGAATTAATTTGCGAAGCTTTTACCGCTGTCCCCGGCGTTTCACTTAGTAATAACGGATGTAATTTGGAATACATGGGAACTTGTTTTCTCATCCATGTCTCCACAGTAAGTGACGTGTGCAGAGGCGGTGACAGCCACTGAAGGCAGCACTCCATTCCATTATCACGATGGCTTAGGAGTTTACTGAGGCAGCGACAAACGCCTTGTGGTTGAACCGCCCTCGGGCGCCTGGCGCGGAGCTGACGCACTGCGGGCCCCTGCGGCTCTGGCTTCCAGACGGGAGCCGGGCCCCGCTCGGCCCTGCAGACTCATCCCGCTCCCGTGGCGTGATGTGCTGCTCTCTAGGGAAGAGGCGCCCAGGAGGAGAACCACACTCCTCCTGCCCCGGTGAAAGGAGAAAGTAGGCCACGGGACCAAGCCGCCCCCGCCACGGAAACCTCTCCATCCCCCAGCCACGCCTGCCTGCCAGCCAGGATGTCGAGACCGGCCAGCAGCCCAGGCAGAGGGAACTGCAGCAAGGTCGCTGTGGGCGGACGCTGAGGGGCCATCCTCTCCTTCCCCTGGGGTGTGAAGAGGACCGCCTGGGACTACGGAGCCCAAACCTCTGGACGGGCAGAAGCAAGCCGGAGGTGGCAGAGGCTGCCTGGTACCCCAGCCCTGGGGGCTGATGCCCTGGAAATGGCATCACCACACGCCCCCAGCCCCCGGCCCCATCCTCAGTCAGCAAGTAGGGCTGCTTCTCCCAGGTGTGCTTGCCCGGACCCCGCCTGCCAGCTGGAGCCGAACCAAAGGAAGCTGGGGGCAGGTGGGCTATCCGTGGCCCCTCAGGCGTGGGGTGCAGGTTGGGGGCCCTGGGAGAAGAGGCAGGCCCTGGCCCGGGGGAGGTCCAAGAGCCCCTTCTCCGGGAGCCATGGGAGGACGTGGTGCAGGGCGGGAAGGAAAACCGAACGACGCTGCAGGAGATGGTGCAGAGCCACGGAGTGGGAATGTCCACACGCGCCTGAGCGGCCCAGGCAGAAGGACCCGAGCTCTTTGTCCTGACCTCCTCCCTCCAGTCCCCCGCGGAAACGACGTCCCCAGGACCGCATCTGTCCGCGAAGCCCCCAGCGAGCAGCCTTCCCTCCGGCCTCGGCCTCCCCGTGCATCTGAAGTGACTCCTGCCTCTGGGCCCCCCCACCCCCCGGGCAGCAGCCATCTGCAGAGCCACACTCTTGAGGGCAGCTGAAGACTCCACGTGCTCTGCTGTCGTTGGCGGCACCCGCCTCGGCCCCTGCGCCGGCCCAGAACGCGGAGCTCCAGCATTCTGCGTCCGGAGGTGTCGGTAGCCCACCCAGCACCGCACGGCGGGCACAGCGCCCCCTGGAGGCCTGGCCCCTCCGCCACCCACGGTGGCCTGGCTCCGCCTCCTGGGGCGCCCCTCTCCCCCAACGCCTGCCAGGGCGCATGCGTGCGCCAGCTCCCAATGCGCAGCGCTGGTCACTCCAGCAGGTCCCACGCCGGACTCTGGGGACTTCGCCCGGTCTAGGTTCCGCCGCTGGGAAGCACGGCGCCACCAAGAAGCATCGCCCGCGCGAAGCTCAGCGTCCCTCCCCAGCCCGGCCCCCTGGCAGCCCCCTCCCCGAGCAGAAAGGAGGGCACGTACCTGAGGTCTCTCCCAGGATCCGTGGGGGCTTCAGGTCTTTGCCGCGGTCTTTGCTGGGACTGGTGGAAGGCTCCGTCGTGCTAACCCCGACCGGGACCCTGTTCCCGGGGGCCAGGGGAGCGGTGACCCCCTTAGTCTGCAGCGTCACGGAGGTGGCCGTGGTGGCCGTGGTGGTGGTGGCCACAGTTGTCTTCCGCGTTTGGAAGCTGGAGACGGTGGTGGGGCCATGGGGGAAGGTGTTGGACTCCAGGACCTCCTCCTCACCCGTGGGCCCCCAGGCGATGAACTCCGTCTCCGTGGTGGGTCTACTGCCTCGGAAGTCGAAGCTGTTGAAACCGGCCGCCTGCAGCTGCCTCTTCCCCCGCCTCAGGAGGGCCTGCTGGTCCGTGGGGGCCACGCCGCCCACGGCGGGGGACGAGGAGGAGGGGGAGGCGCCCAGGGCAGGGCTGGGTTTGGTGGTGGCCGGGGGCTTGGCGAGCCCCCCTTTGGGCACCAGGGTGGCCACCTGATCCCGGGGTCTGTGCGCCCGTTTGGCACGGGGACTTTGCATCTGCCCGTGACTGCGCTCCACGCGGGCTGGGCGTGGGCTCCACACGGGCACGGGGATCCGGGCCGGCTGTCCGCTCTTGAAACTCCACAAGCGGGGCGGCCGGTGCGAGGGTCGAGGCAGCAGCCGGAACTCGGGGCTGGGGCCCAGGGCCTCACAGGCGGGCAGGTCGACTGCGAGCTGACACATGGCTATGAGTATCCAAGCCTGGCTTCCCAGGGAGCGGCCCGGCCAGCGGATGGACAGGGAGCTGCGCGGGAGAGACAGAGGCAAGTCAGTGCCCGGCCTGCGGGGGCGCTGCCCCCCCCACCCCCCTACACCCCCCCACCCCCCCTACACCCCCCCCAGGCAGAGGACCTGCCCTCCTTCGTGACAGGCGCTCATCCCAACTTCAAAAGGGAAACTGAAACCCTTCGTTAGCTGACTTCAAAGGCCCATCCAGTGATCTGTTAATCAGCTTTAAAAAGAACCTGTCCCGACTGCACGTGTGCCTGAGAGCTGGCTCCCGCGTGCACGTCATGTGTCTCATGTCTCCAAGGAGCCCACAACACATGGGGCAGGCCGATAACCCCACCCAGTGCCTGGGGGACACCAAATCCCAAGCCGTGCCACGGGCCGGGGCTGTTGGCCCACAAGCCGACCTCCCAGACCCGACTCCACTAAAAACACCCAGAATAAAACAGGCAGCAAGGACATGCGAGGGCAGGGCCATTGGGACCGACCAGCTCCTCTGGGTTACAGCGCTCACCCACCCAAGGTGGGTGACCCTCGGCCCGCAGCCGCCTTTGCTGAGGTCTGGAGGGACAGGTGTCCACTCCCAGTGCAGACAGACCCGCTGGACATTGCATGGGGCCCACAGCCAGCACGTCCTGACCCCGCCCTCACCCCCCTCCTCCGCCTCTTTATCAGTAGAATATGCACATTTCAAAGCAGCTATGACCTCAAACATCTTCCTGGGGAACCTTCTCAGTTCGGGCCTCCTCGGGATTTTGCCCCATTGTGGATCCGTGGAAAGTTTACGGGCAGCTCTGCCCAGGTGCGCCGCCTGTGGGCACTTGCGTTTCCCTGTCCACCTGCCTGTGGGTGGCTGGAAACCCTCCCATCTGCCCCCTCAGCTCCCAGGGGGCTGGAGAAAGGCAGGTGGCAGGCCACCTCTCTCAGGGACACAAGCTTCCAGGTGTGCTCATGGAGTGCCACGTGACATCCAGAGCTCAGGGACAGCCACGTGGAAGGGTGTGGGGACCCGGCCCACGCAGCCTCTTCTACCAGCTCAGGTGACTGAGAACCGGCTCCAGGCACCATTCAGAGTCGGTGCTCATCACCAATGACACCCTGGGGGGCTGACAGGAACCGGCACTTTGGTGGCTGTGGCGGGTGGGGGTGGGCGAGGGTTCCGCATGCGTGGGGCCAGCCCGAGCAAGGGCTTGGCAGCTTTCCTTCGCTGGGGGCGCGGCTTTAAAAGGAAATCCGCCAGGGCTGAGTGTGAGTCACTGAGTGAGAGGGTGCACAGGAGTGTGTCGGGAGTGCATGTCTGTGAGTGTGTGAGACTGTGCGGATGTGTGTGTCAGAGTACCAGCCTGAGTACACGTGCACGAGTGTGTGAATGCAGACAGTGTGGGTCCGTGGGGTGTGTCAGGGAGGCAGGGCGAGTCCGTGTGCAGCTGTGCACGTGCTGAATGCGTGTGTGAATGCACCTGCCTGTCTGTGAGGTGAGAGTGTCAGGGAGTGTGTCAGGGAGTGTGTCTCTGTGTCAGTGCGTGTGAGCATGCATCTGTATGCGAAGGTGGCCGTGTGTATGTCAGCACGTGTGAGTGTATCCGGGAGTGCGTGTGTGTGAGTGGCTGTGCGTGTGTGCTGGTGTGAGAATGTGCCTGTGTGTGTGAGTGTGACCATGTATGTGTCCCTCCTCACCCCACACCGACCCCCATCGGGGCTGGCCTGGTCTCTGCAGGTGTTCGAAGGATGAACTGCATTCAGGAGCACTAATTACCAAAAAGGACCGATCCTGAGTAACAAAGCCCCAGGTTTTCCATCGGGACGAAGGCGCTTTGCTGCCGAAATCAGGAACTGCTCATTAGGCTAATGACCCCGCACGCACGCAGCTCTGCTGGCGCGCAGCTTCCCGGCACAGCCACCAAGGCCACCGTCACCGCGTGCAGGAATTCAGGTCCCCCTGAGTCTCCCCCAGGCGCACACTCAGGGCAGCTCCCTGTGGCTGCAGGGGGGTCGAGGGCGGAGGGAGGGCCTCTGGCTCTCCCAGCGTCTGCGCACCCGGGCGGGTCCGGTCCTCAGAGGGAGGAGATGCTGCTTCAAGCTGGTGTGCAGCCTCAGCCCGGAGGGCACCCCCGTGGTGGCAGGCCTAGGCCTCCTCATCCCCCCGGACCCCCCGCCAGCCCCGCCAGGCGCTGCCGGGCCCCATATGGGGCGGCTGAGGGAGAGCAGCCGCCCACCAGCCCGCCAGCCCGCCAGCCGGCCCCCACCGTGCTTGGGGAAACATCGCCCCGGGAAAAGCAGCAGCAGTGCCCGAGCCTGGGCCTGCCAGCCCTGCATAACTTCACACGCAGGATATTTCCCTCGGTTTTCACCAATCATGAGCTGTCATTGGTTGCCATAGAAACCCCCTCATTTCCACGCCACCCAGCCCTTGTGCAGAAAACCGACCGATTGCAAGGGCTGCAGAGTGTGGTTTGCTTTCCTCGTCAAGTCCAGTGTCGTCCTTTTGCGAGTTGGTGGACTTGCTCAGATGGGCAAGTCAGGAGGGCAGTGGGCAAGTCAGACAGAGGTGGCGCCCCTCCCCCCCGCAGCCAGCCAAAGGGCAGAGAGCCCCTCCCACAGCGAGGTCAGGGGCCAGTGCTGCGACCTGCAGGGGCCACCACTGTCCTCTTTACGGGGCCGAGGCCCCACACCCTGTGCCCTGCGGCCAGGCCCACGGCCTGTGTTTGCGAGCTGGACCTCCCTGGCCCTGAGACTTGGGCGGGAGGACTTCCTGGGCTGAGGCTGCCCTGTGGCCACATGCCTGGCAGGGACAAGTGACCTTTGTCCTCCGGCGTCCCTCCAGGCCCCCAACCCTGCTCTTCTCTCTGACCCCACTCAGCACAGCGCTGGGAGGCCCTGGTCCACACTCATTTCATGATGAAGAGGTTCTTTAAGGGCGACTCGCAGCCCCGGCCCCAGGAAGGGCCCCCGGGGCCGGCAGCCATCCTGCGAGAGTGCAGAGGCGCTCACAGCCCCTCGGAGGCCCCGAGCTGCGGCTGCGACAGCAGCCCCACTAACTGCCAGGCCGGTGAGCGACGCTCCGAACAGGCTGGGCCACGGTGCAGAGACAGGGCCAGCCCCCCAGACTCTGGGCACGCAGGGACCCCTTACGAGCCCCCACTTCACGCCCACGAGGTGGCTGCAGGCGCCAAGACAGGCACTTCCATGTGGCGGGGGGTGGGGACCCAGGAACTCCCACACATGGCAGGGGGCACAGAATGTCACAGCTGCCACTGAAAGACGGTCGGTCGGTGGCTCCTCAGAGTCTTGGTGCCCAGGTGGCCCAATGGCTCCGCTCTTGGGTGCCAGCCCATGCCCACGCAGAAACGCGTCTCTGAGGGTCCACAGCGGCACGCTGCCTCATGGGAGAAGGAATAAGGACCCCAGCGCCCATCAGCTGCGGTATGGATAGAGAAGGGGTCTGTCCCAGCCGTGGGACAGGTGCTGACACCTGGCAAACAGTACGTGAAGGGACCAGAGCCGGTCACAGAAGGCCCATGCCCTGTGATCTCACGTTCACGAAATGTCCAGAATCAGTAAATCCACAGAGACAGGAAGTGAATTAGAGGTGGCCAGGGCTGGGAGCAGGAAGCAACCAGGGGTGATAGATTGTTCTGGAATTAGAAGTGAGGATGGCTGCCCAACCTTTTGAACACACAAAACCGCGGCAGGTACGTGTTTAAGAGGTGAATTTCGGGTAAGTTATATCTCAAGAAGTGGGTGTGCGTGAAGGTTGCGGGGAGGCCGGCCTGGGGGGCGTTGCAAAGGACGCCCAGGCCCGCGCCAGCCCCTCGGAGCCACGGGGCTGTGAGCGGGCCACGCAGCCGAGACTGCAGACTCGTCCCCACACAACCCGCTCCCTGCTGCCCGGGTCCCCACCGCGATGGACGGGCCTATGTGGCGCCCCCAGGCAGGGTCCCAGCCCGCATTCTGAAATGAAGAACAAGCACCCCCAGCACCCCACTTCGCTGACTGTTTCCATATGGAGAACTATCACTCTGTCTCACCTTATTTTCTACTTTGTCGCTTTCCCGCACCTCTCGCTTTGAATTTTTACTGAAATCTTATTTTTCCCCAAGAACACTTTAATAAGATTCAGTGAACTGAGATTCGATTTAATACTTTCTGTGTATTTTCTTCACAAAAAAATCACTGTCAAGGAGGGGAGACAAAGGCCCCTCTTCCACCCCAGGTGGCACTTTTCTTCAAAGGTGGCAGCTGTGTCCAGGTGCCGGGCCCCAGGGCGGTGAGAACCCTGGCCGGGCCGGAGCTCACACGGGAGTCTGGGGTCCGCGTCCCGGAGTCTCCAGGACGACCCGGGACCTCAGAGGTGTCCTGAGCTGGCCAGTTCGTCCCAGCCCTGCCAGGGGTGGTGACAAGCACCCCGCATACAACCCCAGCACCAGACGACTGTGGACCACCTGTCTCCAGCATGCCTCTGTGCCACCAACGTCACAGGGGTCTCTCAGTCATGCCCAGCGGGACGTGACTTCGGGAGCACAGGCGGCAGAGAGAGAGATGCTTCCCCAGCACATGGCTGGCTCTTGTGACCTATGCCCCTTTGTGGGTGCCCTCCCCCCCACCCCAGACAGGGACGTCCCTTCACCTGGGGCTCAGGGACCTGGGAGCCCCTGCTGCATCTGCCCGCAGCCCCTGGGCACGACCCGGGTCCAGAGGCTTCCTGTCCCACTTCTGTTGGTTTGTTTGCCTAAATAAATGTGCCGTGTAAGAACTTCAGATTTGCAGAGACCGGAAAAGAGCAGAGTGGCCGCGCTGTCCTCTTGATTCCCCGGTGGTAAGCACCCCCCACCCCCGCCGTCACCACGCCGCGCCTGTCCCCACCACGCAGGAACGCCGCTGCATGTCCAAGGAAACTCCACGTTGCACCTGCATCTCACTGGCTTTGCCCTGCCCTCCAGACCCCTCCAGGCAACACGTGACATCCCGTCATCATGTCTCCTCCACTCCCTTTGACAGCGTCCGATAGACAGAACCCTCCAGAACAACAAGACGTCTCTGGCTGCTGCTCTTCCCTGGAACGAGGGGGTCCTCTCACACCCACAAGAGCAGGTCCCACTCCTCGATCTGAGCCTGGGTGGGGCCAAAGCCCGAGTGGACCAAGCACCATGGCTCCGGCCCGCTCCGGGGCAGGCAGGCCGGCACCTGCAGAGAGGAGAGAGGGTGCTCTCCTGTAACGTGGCTGCGTGTGTGGCCAGGTCGCCACGGGGCTGTGTGGGCCTCGCTGCCCCTCAGGGCTTCACCAGCCTCGCCAGGAATCTCAGGGTGTCCAGGCTGGAAGGAACAGCTGTCTGGTCCAGCCCACCCCAAAGTGGGCTCCTCAACCCGTTGGGGCCGGAGCGGCGTTAGCAGCTTGGCCCCGACACGAGCTGTGGTCAAGCTCGCAGGAGAAGCAGTGGGCACAGCAAAGCGAAGCCGGCCTCTGGACTGACCCTTTCCCCTTCGTTGTCTGTGGATGGGGGTCTCACCCCATACTCTCATGTCCCGTGTGACGCCAATGTGAGACCCACAGGGCAGGGGCCTGGCTGGGCGCCCAGTGAGCCAGCATTGGACCTGGACCAAAATCTAGGGTTTGGGGACTTGCAGTCTCCAGGCTGAGGACGAGGGGACCGATGATCCTAGACCTGTGGGGCCAGGGACGGAGGAGGAAAAGAACAGCAAAAGCAAGACCTTCCTAACCCACAACGGGGGTGACTCCACTCCCCGGACAATCCGCACAGTGGACCCTGGCACTGGGCCTGGCGGGCTCTCGCCCACGCCCCCTCCCCACCTTGCGCAGCAGTCAGGGCCCTGCGGTCCAGGGCCCGCAGAGGGCAATGACCCCGAGTCTCAGTGAGGCCTCACAATGCACGTGGGGCATTTAAACCCCAGCTCTCCACCCCTGGGCTGACCATGCCTGGGGGGCACGGAGTAATGTCTGGAGACACTTTTAACTACGAAGAGCCAGGGAAGGGGGAAGGGCTGCTGGCCAGGGCCCCTGCAGAACATCCCCCAGGGCACAAGACAGCCTGCCCCAAACGTCCCCAGGGCTGCGCTCCAGGGGCCCTCGTGCACACGTGTGATCTGCGCCTCCCAGGGCCTGGGAGGTGGGAACCGCCCCCTTTATCCCTAAGAAAAAGAGGCTTGAAGAAGCAGCACAGTGGCCCCGGGGCTCGGGGACGGCTGCCTGCCTTCTAGTCTCGGCGGCATGTGAGCCTGGGCAGTCTGCGTCACCTCCCCGAGCCTCAGCTTCCCCACCTGCAAAGTGGGGTGAACACAGACGCCCACGCCACGGGGTGTCATGGGGACTCCATGGTGACACTGCAGACGCAGCCCCGAGGCACGAGGGTGCTGCTCCCCAGGCGTCTCAGGTGCGCCTCCTCCTCAGGAACCAAAGGATGCTGGCGCTGGCGTCTGGTTGCCTGGCAACGGGCCCCGGCAAGTACTCCGGAGGAGTGAGGCGCTGACAAGCAAAGGGTGGGCAGCCCGTGGGCGGGAATGTTCTCTCCCGGGAGTTCTCAGCCCAGCCTCGTGTGTCTGATGCTACGGCGCCTGCTGCTGTGCCAGGTCTCCGTGCCCTCGGCCCAGCTACTGTCCCTCCCACATCACATCTGTGCCCTCTCTGGGCAGTGCCCAAGGTGTGCCCATGGCCGGTCAGCCTCCCTGGGTTGGCCAGCTGTCCTGCCAGGTAACCCTGGGCCACACCTCCCATGCCTCTTCTGCACATGGGGACCAAAGTCTGAGATGGGTCCCCAGCATGAACTGGCCCATCCTGGGGCCACGTTCTGTCCCTTCTCCACATCCCCCGGGCCAAGGAGCAGACTTGGCAAAGCCCAGCATTAACGGGGCCTGGACGAGACTCCTGCTGTCCAGTACTCTCCCCCGACCGGAGTCACTAGGCAAAGACGCTCAGGGGAGCCTGGAGAGACAGTATCAGTTCTGCAGCCTGCAGAGACCCAGCCTGGGCCTCATGCGAGAGTCACCGGGCACGGGAGCGGGTGGTGAGATGCAGGCCCCACTTCGGAGCCACGACCCGGCCGCGCTGGGGCCAGGCCCGGCAGGAGTCAGTTCGGAAGCTCCTGCAGGGCAGAGAGCCGAGGAGCATCGCCTGTTGCTCATGGGGACCCAGCTTAATCTGAGTCTGTGTCTGTTTTGGTGTGTTTTTAAAGTTTTATTCATTTATTTTTAGACAGAGAGGAAGGGAAGGAGAAAGAGAGGGAGAGAGACATCAATGTGTGGTTGCCTCTCATGTGACCCCCACTGGGGACCTGGCCTACAACCCGGGCATGTGCCCTGACTGGGAATCGAACCGGTGACCCTTTGGTTCACAGGCTGGTGCTCAATCCACTGAGCCACACCAGCCAGGGTTCTGCGTCTGTTTTTAACCAGAGATAAAGGATGGGGCGGTGGGGAGAGAAGGGGCCCTGCAGGCAGACATGTGCTGGGCGACCCTTGAGAACAGCCACCAGGATGGCAGCTCCTTGCGGACCTTGGCTGCACTCAGCCAGGGTGGACCGGCCGGGAAGACGCTCGCGAGGAGGCCCTCTTGCAGTCCCCTAGACGGCCAGAGCCACCGCAGGAGTGCAAGTCTGTGGGGAAGCAGGGAGTGGGCACACGCATGCCGCCCAGGCAGGGGGAGCGGCAAACACGGTCCCCGTGCAGGTGGCGCGCCGGGCGCGCGGCTCCGCGTTTCCCACGCGTCATCCATGCTGTTCGCACGGCTCCCCTCTGAGAGGAGTAGCTGTTACTCACACCGAGCAGGAGAAAGAAAAGCACAAAAATAGTAGCTGTGCTTTGCTCTGGAAAGAGGTCTCGAAAATACAACTGAAGCAGGCGGAGCTCCTCCCGGCCACGGGCTGTCCACTGCCCCTCCAACAGCGAGAAACGCGCGCTCCTCCTGGGGAGCGTTCAGAGCGCCTCGGCCTCGGGGCCTTGCTGGTCAGACCTGGCCAGCCGTCAGGGGCCGTCTCATCCCTGAAAAGTGGACTCGGAAGAGTGACTGTCACCAGCTTCCAAAGCGCCCGCTGAAGCCCCGGCATCTTCCCGGGGAGCATCTATGTTGGTTTTGTTATGTTGGTTTTATGAACCTCGGTCGGCACGCCAGGCATGTGTAAGCCAACCGAGCAGGGCGCAGAAGGGCAGGGGCAGCCTCTGGGGATGACCGGCAGGGCCGCCGTGGGCTCCGCCCATTGCCAGGTCTGCAGAGACGGCAGGGGTGACGGGGTGGAGGGGGAGGGCGAGGTGGCCGAGAACCCCAGGGCCATCCCTCAGGAAAAGCCCGGGGGGACGTGTTCCTTCCTGGGGTGACTGCTCAGAGGGCCTCTGTGTGGCTGAAGCACCGTGGGCCCTCACACATCAGAAGGTAAACCGAGGCAGGACAAAACAGCAGCGTGAGTGCTCAGAACAGGCGTCACGGGGAAGGAGAAATTGCAGAGGGGTGTGGCGGAGGCCCCGGTGTTGGTCCGGGGGCACCACTCAGACAAAGGACACAGGGCTGCTGGGCGTGAGCGGAGGGAAGGCGACCTTGAAGGCCCTCCGAGCCTGTGACGATGGGCAGATCTCAGGTGGCAGGAGGGAAGGGCAGGCCCAGCCCACCTCAGGGCACCTGGGGAGCTGGAGGTGCTCAAGCAGTGTCTCCAGTCCCTGCCCAGAACATGTCACTGTCCTCAGTCCTTGATCCCTGAGAATAAATGAGGCTGGGATGGAAGGGAGCCTTTGAAGGGGACCTGGGCACTCACTTGGCGGCCTGCACAAGATGCGGGGTGATGAGAATAAGCACAGCAGGGCAGAGAGGGCAGGGCCCCCAGTGTCCCCCCAGACAGGGAGAAGAAAGTGGGACTTGGACGCAAGCAGCCATTGCCAGAAGCCCATGAGATCATCCACACAAACCCCACGATGTAGGTCAAGTTCTGTGTCACCTCCAGGGACAGAGCGTTCCCATGCTCCCAGCAGGAGAGAACTGGCTGGGGGACAGGCTCTGTGGCCTCCCTGACCCAGCCCCACCCCCTGCCCAACCCCCACTGTAGAAGAAGAAGCAGTCGGGGAGGGGGGGAGAGCACAGAGACACTGCTCGGGGAAGGGACCAGGGAGTGACGGCTCCCCCCAGTGTGACAGTGGCTGTGGGGACAGTCCTGTGTCCAGCGCTCACTGGCCAGGTCCTCGTTTGGCCATCCACTGACCCCGAGCATGGCCTCAGAGACGCACCCCCACTCCATTACTGCAGGGGCTTGGACGGTTCACACACAACAGCGCACTTGCCCAAGGCTACCAGCTGGCAGGCCGTGCTGGGTGGACCCAGCACCTCCCCAGGGGACGTGGGTGCAGCAAGGGGGGGCCGGGGAATGTCTGCCTGATGTGGATGTTTCCACTCTGACACCGAAGGTTTCCCAGCCTTGGCTTGGACACCAGTGGCGATGGGGAACTCACTACCTCAAACGAATACTCAGCGAATGTGGGGCCGTGGCTCGGTTAGAAAAGGCTTCCAGTACAGACAGCATGTGGCTTCCCATGGTCCCTAGCTGCGGGGGGCTCAGGGCTAATCTGCCTCCTGGGCTGCACCGCCACCACACACAGGCTCGCACAGACACATGGCACACACAGACACACACAGGTGCACAGACACGCGGACACATGTACTCACACAGGCACACATGCATGAGGACAGACAGGCATTCACACATACTTGCACACACTCTCATGTTGCACACACTAGCACACACATGCACATGCACGTTTGCACACACACAGAGGCCCCCTTCTGGCAGCACAGCTGGGAGGCCACACCCTCCAGGCCCCCCCACCAGGCACAGGGCCGCCCGCCCACGTCTCTGGTGGCCACGTCTCCAGAGCCGGGCCACCAGCGCAGCGTCACATAAAGCTGGCGTGACGCCGGCTGGCGTGGGGACAAGACACTGCAGGTGGCGAACTCCTTCCCCTGAGGACCGGGTGGGGCCACGCCAGCCAGGTGGCCCAGGTGGAGGCCTCCCCAGGCGCAGGACCTGACCTCTCCCTGGCGAGACCCGGTGTCCTGACCAAGTCCAGAGGCGCGGGTGTGCACCAGCACTGCCAGCGAGCCCCAGTGCAGCTATGACTCGAAGAGGGAGAAATCCCTTGTTTTCTGGGAAACCCAAGTCCCCAAACGTTGGGCTCCGATGACCAGGAGACAAGGAGGCCCCCAACCTCCACTGCCCCCCGACACCTGGCTTCCCGCCGGGGCTGGTTCTGCGCACGAGTCCCTGACTGACGCGGCTCGCCGCCGAGAGGAGCTGGGCTGTCGACACACTCGCCGCCTTCGTCACTCAGGAGGGGTGTGGGTGATTCTCTGGAAACTTCCCCACCTCCTGCCCCCACCTACCACCTTCCCACCCAAACCCCGGGGTCAGGCCTGGCTGTCACCAGGACCCCGCACGTATCTGCAGAGGGAATAAATGACTGAGTAAACATAGTTAAGTCGCTTGACTCCCTAAGCCTCAGTTCCCTTCCTCTGTCAGAGAGAGGAAGCGGGGGTCTGTGGGAGGTCCCCGCTCTGGGACAGTCACACTGCCAACCCTGGGGGGCCCTGACCATCAAGGGCTCTGACGGGTTAGGACTTTGCCACCCCTGTCAAGCACTGCAGCCCGCGTGGGTGGAGCCCACACCGCCCAGCCTGGGAGGACTGGGGTCGTCTGTCCCCAGACTTAGGGCAGAGGGTCACCTGGAGATAGAGGAGCAGCTCCGGGGAGGAGCGTCTTGAGGCCCGCATAGGGGACCCTTTCTCATGACTGCCCCACCCCTCTGCCTGCTCCCCCCGCCCCCACGTCAGGGAAAGAGGCTCATTCTCCTCTGGCAAGAATCGCTGCTGACGTGACTTGGCAACTCTCTCTCACTCTCTCTCTCTGAATCCCTGGACGAAGGAAAAGCCACGGCAGCTATCTGGAGCTGGGGCTCCTATTCCCACCGTCACCACCTCCAGGAAGTCCTCCTTGTCCCTCCTTGGGTGTCCTAAAGCCCCTGCACCCTCCCCACACCACCTCCCAGAAGCCCTCCATGACTACCCGTCCCCACCTTCCTCTCTCTGTATAGGATTTCCTCTGAAGCTCAGAACCCACCTCCAGCAGCCCCCGCCTGTGACATCCTGCGACCACTGGTGGGCACCCCGCCTGCCGAAAATGGGAGAGGAGCCCAGGATGGTGCACAGAAAACGGAGCTGAAGCAAGGGTTAGGCACTTAGTCAGCTTAATCCTTATTTAATACTAACCGCGTTTTAATACTAACGTTAACTGTGCATCTTAACTTTTATTTTCATCCAATTATTCCACACCCGTTAGCAGCTACCGTGATGGGGGCCGCAGATCTCGGGATGAGCAAACAACGCCCCCACCTTCTCCAACCCAGCCCCCCGGCCTGGACGTGCGCTCCGCCATCACCGACCGAGCGAACTGGTGAGCCAGGAGCTCGCGGCCACATCGGGAGACAGGAGGTCCTGGTCCTGGACGCCATCACGTCACCCTGAGCCCCCGGGGCCGGGAGGGCTGGCTGTCACTCACCCACACGCGGGACAGCCCCCGACGGTTCTAGGTCAGCACCACCTCATCCAGAGAGGCCCCGAGACAGGGAACCCGCAGCAGGAGGTCGGCTTTGCCGTCGGTCTTTTCCCTCCTGCCATGACGACTGACGAGGACGCAAGGCAAAGAGAGTCACGTGGACCTAGTCTGAATCCATGCCTCGAGGGCCACGAGGGCGCCGAGGGGCCCTGCAGTCTGCACGGACGCGGGGGCCGGGAGGTAGGCTCACCAAACCCTCTGACCCTGCCTCTGTCCAGTCGCTGAACCCGCTCCGCCTTTTCCAGCTGCCCGTGAATGAGTCGGTGGGCCCGTGCCTCAGCATTCCCGTCCGCTGTCTCTGACTGGTCACACACAGCTGTCCTTGGAGGCAAGCGATGACCCCGGTGCCCGAGGTCCTCGGAATCACCTTGCGCTGCTGCCCTCCCGTCCTCTCCCCTCCGTCCCCACCCGGGGCCCTGCAGCCTGGCAGCCCCTGAGCGGCCCTGGCTCCCTGAACCGCTCCCCCACCACTGAGCTGCTGGCCAAGAAAGCAGGGGCTCGGCTGGTGAAGGTGGCCTGTCGCTCCCTCGCCCCAGGCTCCTCCTTCCCTCCTGCCCCGAGAACTCAAACGTGCAGGACGGACGGAGCCCCAGGCGAATGAACAGAGAATGCTTTCCACAGAGGAAAATTATCAGCTGGTGAGCAGCTGCCCGCCTCCCCCGCCAAACAGCTGGGACTTGTTCCGCCCACACACAGGCAGAGAGCAGCCGGCCGGCTTCTGAACCCTGGAGCTCATGTTCAGCAAGAAGTGAAACCCGCTGGGGGAGCCCTGGCACAGCCCGCCCTTCCTGGCCTGCTGTGGGCTGTTCCGCTGGTTCCGCCTACCCCCTCCCTGCACCTCCTTCCTCTTCCTTCAGGTCCCCACTTGGCCCCAGCCCCTGTCTCCAACTGGTCCCTCCCGGCTGTGTGGTGTGGAGAACTCCTGTACCCTCTCCGTGCCTCAGTTTCCTCATCTGTGAAATGGGAACCATGGCGGGGTCACCGAGGATGAGCCACAGCTCTATGTCCGGTGCTCAGAGCAACGCCCGGAACTGGTGGCCAAGAGGAGCTGTTGCCGGGCTGCTGCCGTCCCCTTCGTGTGCGGATGGGAAACCAAGGCAGAGAACCTGACTCACCGGCGCAAGGTCACCAGGCTGGCCGGCGGTCGCCATCTGGGGCTGCCAGAGAGCATGGCTTTCCTGGGGGACCCGCAGCTCCTCCACAAACTCAGGGCCCACCACGTAGAGAGAGGCGGGGCTCTCTCTGCCCCAGCATGGAGCTCGGGGCTGTGTGGGAACGGGGGAGAACCCTTCTGCCCCAGCCTCTGCCTAAGCATGCTCCTCTGCTCCTGCCGGACAGACGAGGCTGGCCCTGAGTCAGTCCGGACCCCCAGGCCCCGAACAGAGGCCGTTCCCCGTGCTGTGGCCCCTTGGGGGTCTCCCAGACTCTGCCCCGGGGCGGGTGTGGCAGGCGGCCGGGCCCTGCTGGGGCAGACGCTGGGCCTCCTTCCCCTGGCCTGCGGCCGGCAGACGGGGACGCCTTTCTCTGCGGCAGTCCGTGGCCATTCTGCGCCCTGCCCGTGCGGGAGAAAACACGGGCTTCCCGAGGGCTCCATCGGACAGTGCACGCATTTAGCGGGCGGCGGGCTAACAGTGGGCGCTTCATCGCGCTTTCTGAAACCACACTCGGCATTTGTCCGGTCCAGACAAAGGGATTTTGTGTGAGTTTGGCCGTCTCATCGAAAAACTGCACCTGTCTCTTTGATTTACTCAACTCTTCCCTGCAGGACTTGAAGCCAGTAATGGGTGCTAAAAAACACACCATTTCGAGCAGAACTTGCTCAGAAGTTTATCTTCGCAATATTTCCAAATCCACCCCAATTCTGAAGTCAAAGACCTATTATTTAGCTCGTATATCTCACAGGTTACAAGGCACTAAACTGCAACTCTGCAGAGAAATGGCCCATTTCTGCTCCCCTTCAGCCCAGAGTCCGTGTAAACCCCCCCCCCCCCCCACCAAGAAGGACGCTGGTGCCGCAGCCCGAGCTCCTCAGTGGCGACACCGCTTTTGACCTTCAGGTCCATGCCGGGCTGGGAACCGCGTCCTGGGTCTACTCCACAGGAGCACTCCCGCGTGCCCGAAACTACAGCTGCCCTCCTCCCAGCCCACAGCTGTCTGCAGGCATCTGTACCAGGCTCCAGAGTGGCTCTGCAAGGCGGCAAAATGGATGGCCGTGGCCTGGATAGCGGCCAGGGACGGGGCCAGCAGGACCGTACCCCGAGGTCCTGGGATCGTCATTCGTTTGCAAGTGAGTACTGGGACGAGCGGCAGGGGGGCTGAGGAGGGCAATGCCTGCCGACCCACGACCCAGCCCTTCCCGGCCTCTGACTCCCACGGGAGCGTTCAGTGGGGTGAGTAGTGCCCCGCCCCGAGTTCCCGTCCAGAGTGGCCCTGTTTGGAAATAAGGTATCTGAGGACGGAATTGAGAGGAACGAGGTCATTTGGGCTGTTGTGGTGGTGTGACAGGTGATCCATGTGTCCACCTGACTAGGCCACGGGGCACCCGGGCATCTGGTCCAGTGAGGGCGTGTGAGAGGAGCGAGCGACTCAGAAGACGGATACAGCACAACCCCCCCACACCTCGCTGTGGACGGCCCTCACCCCGTCCACTGCAGATCTGAACAGAACCAAAGGTCGAGGAGGGAACTTCCCCACCAGATCTTGAGCTGGGACACGGTCTTCTCCGGCCTTCGGAACCCCACTGAGACGTCAGCTCTGCTTGGCGGCACAAGCTCGCCGGCCTCTGGACTGGACCTTACCCACGCCGCCGCTGTCCTGGGTCTCCAGCCCACTGACTACAGACCCCGGGACTCGCTGCCTCCATAATCGCATGATCCAATTCCTTACCACAAGTCTCTTTTTAGTTATTTACATGTCCATGCATTGCACATGCCCAAGTATGTACTCGTGTGTAGGCTCACACAGCGTGTGTGTGGATGCTAAGACGCGGCATCTCCAAAGTGGGGGGGGTGTGGCCAACCCCCGGCACATTGGCGCCGGCAGACGATGGGGCCGGCCACAGACCGCTCAGCCAGGCCACTCAGGTTGATCCCAGCCCCGGCAGCTCCTAGTGGTATACACGTGATCGTGTGCAGGCACATGCGTGCTCACACATGTACGCATGCACATCTTGCTTGTTCTGCTTCCCTGGAGAACCCCACACCGACTGGTGTCCCCGCAAAAAGAGGAGAGGACACCCTGAGACACAGGCAGGGAGTGACGCAGCCGCAAGCCAGGGACGCCGACGGCTGTTGGCAGCCACCAGGAGCTGGAAGGGGTGAGGACGGACGCTTCCCGGAGCCTTCAGAGCCAGCCCAGCCTGGTGGACGCCTGGATCTTGGACACCCAGCCTCCAGAGTGGCGAGAGAATCGATTCCCTGTGTTCTCGGTCCCTGGTTTGCAGCAGCCCCAGGAAACTGGCCTGTGGCGTGGTTTATGATCGGAGGCCCAGCCCACAGGGCTCAAGACACGAGGCTCATTCACTCATTCAGTTCTTCATTCGCTGTCCGTCAGATATTTATTGAGCACCTAGTATTTGAGGGTCTACAGTTGGCTGCCCTCATGGAGCTTACATTCTGGGGGGAGGAGACAGACAAGACATGCATCATGTGCAAGGCAGAGCGTGTCACCGGCCAGCAGCGCTCTCCAAGGAACGGCTGCCCGGGAAGTGGATGCGCAGCCTGTGCAATGGGGTGAGGCCTGTACGACCGGGGAGAGCTGAGCCAGGCCCAGGGTGTGCGGCTGGCATAGAGCGGCCACCCAGGGCCCAGCCCCCAGCCAGCAGCTCGCCCTGGGCCTTCAGGCATGAAACACGTATGCCTGGTTGTGTGGCCCAGATACCTGCTGTGTGGCCTTGGGTGAGTTACTGAACCTTCCTGAGAATCGGCATCCTCAGCTGTCACGTGGGGATGATGATGGGGTCAGGTTCGCTGGGCGGTGTGAGGACCAGAGGAGAGGGTTCAGGGTAGATGCCCCTGGTCCACCCTCCTGGTGTGTCCACAAAGGTGAGCAATTACTCAAAACCCCCAGATGGAGCGATTTGCCACGGGGGTGGGCAGTCACCTCAGTCCCCGCCTCCCGGTGTCACCCCTCACACAGTCTGTCCCGAGAGCAGGAGCAACCAGGACGCACTTCCAACCCACAGGAGCGGCACAGGGCGACGTCACCTCCAGGGTAAACTTACAGAAGACTCTAGCACCCGCCTTGTGAGGGGACGCTCTCTCCGGCTGCCGTGTCGTGGGCTACCATTTGGAGAGGGACGCAGGACGGAGAGCTGACAGCCAGCAGGAACCCTCGGTCAGGCAGCCTCCAAGGGACCCAATGCTGGAACAGCCTCAAGCTCAGCAGTACGTCCTTCGCAAGGCCAGCCCCAGGCGGGATCCAGCCTGGCCACACCCTGATGGCTGCGCGCCCAGCTGAGCTGGGCCTGGGCTCCCCACCCACAGAAAGTGTGAGACGGCAAATGCGTGTTGTTTTAAGCCAGCGAGTCTGTGACGTTTTGTTACACAGCAATAGCTCACGAATACAAACACTGTTCATCTTTCTACACAGGCCAGACTCGGCCGTGTCCGTACAGGCTTTCTGTGCAAGGCACTGCTGCAAGCGACTCACAGGTCCGTGCGCTCCCTCACCTGGGCCCACGGGAATCCCGTGGGT
Organism: Micronycteris hirsuta; assembly: GCA_004026765.1. Lineage (NCBI taxonomy): Eukaryota > Metazoa > Chordata > Mammalia > Chiroptera > Phyllostomidae > Micronycteris > Micronycteris hirsuta. The sequence goes on from PVJI01010531.1 coordinate 31,228, forward strand.
GTCAGGCCACAGGTCATATTTAGCAGGGAGTCGTCACTCAACGTGGCCCCCAGTGCCACCGAAAGGGACAGCCCGTCACATTTGCTGGCAGGGCTGTCCCTGCTGCAAGTGGGTGTCTCAGTCTGCCCTGCTGGGGGCGCTGGGCCTGCCACGCACCCACTGCCAGGCTGGTCCGTGCCCACCCGGCCACTGTGGGGAGCAAACGTCCCACTCCAGAGATAAACGAGTTTCCCGCGCCATGTGCACTTAACATTTCTTATAAAAACGGGTAAACCCGCATTCCGACCGGAGCCCACCGTCAGCTCTGGCCCACTGTGGACACAGAAAAGCCGCACCTCATCTTCATCGTCTATGGGATGTACCAAGTTACTCTTAACGACCCGGCCACGCAGGCACGCATGCACCTGTTTATTTTCTGCAGTTTCAAGTGGTCCGTGTTCAGAGCATCTGGCTGGTTCCTTCTCACGAGGCAAACCCCTCCCATGAACGGCCGTGGACTGACTTCTGCGGAGTCTCGCCTGTGTGCCCCAGCTTCACGCCCACGGCACTGCAAGCGCTGGGCTCCAGAGAGCAGGTGTCAGCTGCTGCTGCTGCGCTTCTAACCCTTCACTCCCTCCTTAGTCCCCTCTCTGTCCTCTGCTCCACCCAACAGAGAGGCCGAGAGAGGGTGGCACACCCTCTGGCAAGACGACAGAAGAACCGCTGGCCAGTCCCCAAAGAGGATCCTCAGTTTGAACTGTCTGTTTACTACAAATGAAAGCGATTAATCTCGGTGGCACGTGTGGCGTGGCGGCATCTGGACACGCTGGCGGCGTCTGTGGTGGTGGGCGCAGGGGCGCGGGGATCAGAGTCCGCAACCTCCAGGAGCCCGACACTCCGGGACATGTGTGGGACCGTCAGGGCCCACCCCGTCAGCTAGGGTGCCCCTCCACAGCATTCTGCCACCTGCCACTCAACGTGGGATGATACACCGCCTCTGGCAGGAAACCCATTCTCACCACAGGTGGCTTACCTGGAACCAACCCCAGCCAGCCAGTGCCTCCTGCCCACCAGCCCTCCTGCCTCTCCTGGGCCTGCTCCCCTCCTGGACGAGCAAAGAGCCTCAACGTATCTGCACATTGGCCCCACCCACGCGTGGGTCGGCACGGCTTGTCTGGATACCCACTGGGGAAGAGCTGGGCGTGGGCCAGGAGCCGGGACCCAGGAGGGGCCCTTCTCTTCTAGAGCACCTGTCCCAGTGAGAGCAACCAGAGGGTCAGCAAGGTCGCCTGGTTGAGATGGTCCCATGTGAGTCACATGGGAAGAGGGGTGTGCTGGGGCCTCAGGGGGCAGGACGGCGGGGGACAGTCACGGGAACAGAGGCGGCGGGGACAAGAACACATGAGCCAAGGAAGATGCAGGCACTGGGGCACTTGGGCAGTTGTCCAGCTTCTGGAATGTTCTCTCCATGGCTCCTGATGGGACTGGTGAGGCCTGGCCATCTCTGCCAGGGAACAGGAGGAATGTCATGGGCATGAGCCAGGGTCTCCATAGCCATTTCAACCAGGCCTTGAGGTCTTCTGCAAGCTCAGCACCTGCTGGGTGTGGACAGGCCACCCAGCAGGGCCGCCCTCTTGTCTGAGAGGAGCTAGGCGTGGGCCAGGGTCACACAGGCCAGTCTGGGGAAACCAGGAGGACTTCCGGGCGGAAATGCGAGCTTGCATTGCTGCCAGTTGGAGAAGCCTTCTTCACCTGACCCCTCCCGCCCCAGGCTCGGGGGAGGCCCAGGCGTCTGCCCACACCCACTGGCCAGCATCTCGTCAGGTGACGGCGCTGCTCTGTTTTAACATCCGGAGCCAGGGCCACTGCATCTGTCGTTCCCGCTCTTCGCAGATTCGGTGGCACTGCCTCTCGACACCCAGGGGCTGACATCCTTGTTACCCTTTCTTGTTGCCTGCCCCCTCTGGTGCCATGTCAACCCCGAAGCCTGAAGGACAGGTGGGGAGGGGACCCAGTGGCCCTCAGTCTCATCTGCTCCGGCCCCACCATGCACATCCAGGGGCGTCGTGGGCTGGAGTTCCTGAGGACCTTTCGTCTCTCCTACATGCGTGTTATTGGAAAGCTGGCTTCTCTGGGGGGTGGGGGGTGGTGCGGACATCGCGGACCCTGGGGCGGGGGGTGGGGGGGCGAGGGCCGGGCTCTGAACCGGCCAGCCGGGCTGGTGCTCCTCACAAGGTGACGCAACCAGATGTCGCTCGGAGGCCAGCGGCCTCATTTAGAATTCTTTGCCAAAGTTTGGATTCGTCGTAAATAAACTCAATTTTCACTCCCTTCACACAAATTGTCTTTTTTTGGAACTGGTTTTAAAAAAAAAGAAAAAGAAAGAAAACAAGCAAGCACATAGAAGATGAGGAAATCGGAGGAGCGTGACTAATGCACAGGCTCCAAAAATGAAAGGAGGAGCCAGCACGCGGGGCCCGCTGAGCTCGGCGGCCATGACAATGAACTGGAAAAGGAGCTTCTGAAACACGCCTAGTGCCACGAGGAGGGGGAGCAGCGAGTGGCCGGCAGAGCCGCTTGTCCCTGCACAAGGACACGGGGCCGAAGCCCCTGGGGCGGGCTTCCTCTCCGGCCAGGTGTCTGAGTCCCCGCAGGAAACTCGGTGGCTTTCACCTGGCTGCTTGCAGCAACGTCCCGCCCGCCCCAGGGTGCCCCGCTGATTAATGGAGAAACCGCAGTCCACTTCCCCCGCCCTGGCACCCAGAATGCCTTCGGGGCGTGTTAAAGGCTTTGGTTGCACCTCAAACAGCAGTGACATCACACCAGAGCCCCAGACCCTGGTGGGAAGCCCACTGGGTCGCTGGGTCATAAAGGATTTAACCGGAGAGGTCTGGCCTTTGCCCTTGGCTCCTGGGAAGTGTCTCCGGGTCCTGGGAACGTCCTGCCTGGCAACAGTGTCATTCATGTGTCCCTAGGGGTCTGGCCACCGACCAGTCTAATGGCGTAATGTAAGCTGGGAGCTTTGAGTCACACACTTGACCTCCCACGGGGCTGGCAGCTGAGGTCAACCACATGGGCAGTCAGCCCAGTCTCTGTGACTGAACCACAATGAACACTTAGGGTGCCTAGACTCAGGGGAGCTCCCTTGGTGGGCCGCACGCCACGTGCATGGCCGAATACTGTCGCCAAGAGAGGAGGGCATCCTGGCTGCAAGGGGAAAGGACGGCGGGGTCTGCACTCGGTCCCCCCCTGCACTCTGCTCCACCAGCCTCTTCTCTGGAGGATTCTAATCTGTACCTTTTCCATGTAAGAAACCCTAACTGCGAGGATAAGGGCTTTTCTGGGTGCTGTGGTTACTCACCCCCAAGGTAGTCCTGGACCTTCAAACGCTGCAGCTAGTCTCAGAAGCGAGAGTGGCTCTGGGGACCCCAAATGCTACAACTGGTGTCAGAAGGAAGGGTGGTCCTCGGGCCCCCAAAGGGTAGAGTTGGTGTCTGAGGTGGGAGGCCCTTGGACCCATGAATGCTGCACTTGGTATCGGGAGTGAGGGTGGTCCTGGAGACAGCTCCCGCCCAATTCACAGAAGCACGCTCTCATCGCTGGCCCTTGAGGAGGCTCAGGAGGGGTCCGGTGGTCAGCAGAGGGGGGGCAGGCTGGGCTCTGGGTCCTGCCCACTCCCTCTGCCCTGATGCTCTGACGCCTGGGCCTCGGGGCGAGGGGACAGCGTTCTGCCGCCTGCAGGAAGGTGCTGGAGACAGCACCCAAGACGTCTCCATGGCTGCATGTCAGCATGACCCACGCCCTGAGAAGGATCTGTGTTTGAAAATGCTGAATGCGGAGAAGGAAGCACAGCAGTGGGCGAGGCAACAGAAATAGGCACGTGCAGATGAAAGGAGGCCTTTGTATGCACAGAGCTTTCTGCCAAAGACCCCAAAACACAGAGGTGGGGAGCAGAGCAGAGTGCAGCCTCCTTCCTTCCTCTGCCCCTCAGGGATCAGAACTGGAGCCCTCTGAACCAGAGTCCCAGAAGGGAGGGCCCGAGACCGGCAGCCAAGGGCCTCCACACCCGAAGGCCTGGCCCGCAGCTCCTGGTCAGGAAGCCCCACGCGTGGCTGACGTCGGCCTCACTCCGCTCCCGACGCTCTGCCTTCCGTGGCCTCTGAACACACGGCAGGGTCGGCAATCTTTCCGGAGAGGCCCGGAGAGCAGCGTTTCCGGCTCTGCATGCTGGGGGGAAGTCCCTGTCCAGCCACTCAGCACTGTCCTTGTAGCACAAAAGCAGTCCCAGGCAATATGCAAATGAGTGGGTGTGGCCATGTGCCGATAAAACTTTATTTACAGAATCAGGCAGCTGTGAGATTTGGCCCTCGAATGACAGTTTGCAGACCCCTGGCCTAGGCAAGAGCTCTGCAGCCGGAAGCGTCGCTCGGTCCACTCTCTGGGGCCCCCCCGCCCGCTGCTGCCCTCTGATCTCAGGACCCCTCAGTCCCCTTGCAATGTGGGACCGGGGCAGCCGGGCTGAGCAACTAAAGTACCGGACACCCGGTTACCCCATCACTCCAGGGACACAATGGATTTTTCTCAGTGTAAGTACATCCTATGCAAAATGTGGGGTGTACCTACACCCCGAAGTGTTCATTGTTTGTCTGAAATGAAAACACAGCTGGGCACCCCGCATTCTTTCTGCAGCGCTGTCTGGGGGCAGCGAGGCTCAACGCCTTCCACAGAGACCCCGAGTCCTCTGCGCCCGGCCCCTCCCCTGGACCAGTGATGGTGCTAAAGCCTTGGGAGAGGGAAGAAGGGATCGGGGGAAGAGAGCAGAGAAAAGAGAGGAAAAGAGAGAAAGGGAGGGAGAACGAGAGGCAGACGGAGAGAGAGAAGAGGCAGAAAGGGGGAAAATTGGACCGTTGGGGACACCTTGTGAACGAATTCATTTGCACCGGTCACCCACCGCTGCATCGCCAATGCCCACACTGCCGCAGCTGAAGCAGCACCCGCGCCTCGGCTCGCCGTTCTGGGGGACCCGCTCAGGGCCATGCAACCTCACGTCGAGATACCACCAGGCTGCACCCCGTTCTCCCGTTCTGGAGACGGTGGGGACGGGCCGGCTCCTGAGCTCACAGAGGCAGCCGGCAGAGCCCAGGCCCTCACGGCTGTCGGACCAGGTCCCCGCCTCCTTGGTGTGTGGCCCTGTCCACCTTCAAGCCTTGTCGCCTCGTGCGTGGGTTTCCTCCGTCCCCACCTACGCCACCCCCCACACCGTCTCTCAGTTCAAAGGCTCCTGTGGTCGCCCTGGGCCCACCCGGAAAATCCAGGGTGATCTTCCTGTTTCAGGATCACTCACTAGTGACCCTAACAAACTCTTCATGTCCCCTCGGTGTCAGGCGATGTATACGGAGTGCAGCATCATGACACAGGGGGCCCTGGCTCTCCCTCAATGCCACCCACATGACATACGCCACTGGAGACCCAGTAGCGCCGTGGACAGACAGGGTCCAGTCCCTGGATGTGACCTGGGAGAAAGCTTTGCCCTGGAAACACTTGTACTGCGGGCTCTGCTCCCCAGGCAGTACTGCTCCAGGGCCACGGAGGGGTGTAGGGCAGACGTTCGGGTCCCAGACCCCCGGGGCCAGAGGCTCACCGTCACCTGAATGCACAGCGCAGGGTCCTGAACAGAAACTCACTACACCCTGAGGTCACGGGGCCGAGCCTGTGCAAAACCAGCCTGCATCCCCTCAGGGCCCCAGGACTGAGCCCGGCCGCAGGCGGCCCCTCCAGGCTCTCGGCGGTGGCTGTCTTATTCTTGCTGGATGTGCCTGGAGCTCTTTTACATCACAGTGACTTGGGTCCCAATAACCTGAGTGGCATTTGGCAGCCACAAGGTCCAACCATGGGAGGCCCACGTGACCCTGACTGCTCCTCCCCCCTGGTGAGGTCATCACATGCTCCACAACAACCCCCCATTATAACCCGCACCCCGCGAGATGCCCCGGTTCCTTAGCCTGGACGCACACGCCATGGCACGGTCTGCAAGCAGCTCCGCGGGTCTCAAACCAGCGGCGCAAACCGGCGATGGAGGTGAGGGTCTCGTGAGGACTCCACCCCCGCGGAAGCACGGGGCTGGTGACAGAGTGTCCCCATGGGGCACGAGCGGACGTGGGGCCCCATTCCTGGGAAAACAGGCTCCAACATCTCCCCTGGGGAACCCCGTGTCCCACTCTTCCCGTCTCCTGGTGACCCAGGGGTCCCGTCTCGTTCGCGTTCCAGATTTACACGGAGAGGACAGATCTGTTAGACAAGAAGAAGGGCTAAGAGGTTTCCACGTCATCAGGCCACATCCCTTGGTGATGGGGGGATGGCGGGGCCACAGGTTGGGAGAGGCATTTGGAGAAGGACGGGAGGACTGGAGAGGCCCTCTCCCCCACCCGCCGGGGCGCCCGGAAAGCCGCAGCCGTGCCGAGCCTGCCATCCACGCCTGCTGGGCGGAAGGACCCAGGCTCCCAGCCCCTGGGGCCGGAGGGCGGGAGCAGGATGCTGTGCCCGCCCCCACCCGTGACACGTCTAAGTTCCTCCTCACCGGGAGCTGCTGTGCTTGTTTTATGAGGACCGCCATCCCGTCGAGAGAGCCAGTGGCTCTACCTCGGACCGCGGCTGCTTCGGTAAAAGGAGCCAAATCGGCCACGTCTCCCACGGCCGTGAAGCACGGCGGAGACCACGCAGGGCACAGGGCGTGACGAAAGTCTGCGTCTCCAGCAACTGCCAGCCCCACAGAGAAGGGACGGAGGACACGGTCCAGGACGTTTTCTCAAATGACCTGATGCCAGGCCGCCCCTTAAAAGATGTTCTCCAAAAGCTTAAATCCCCAATATCTTGGTGTATCGCTGGGTTGGGCCTCTTCTCCAAAAAAGACAGGGGACCAAAGAACATTCCGGAAAACCGTGCCAGCTCACTTGGGCTCTGCCCCGTCTTCCCGCCACGTTGCCCGGTGGGTTCTGGGGAAGGAAAGCTCAGCTGGGTGAGGCTGGGCCTTGTGGCCTCTGCCTGGTGGCAGCTCGCGGACAAATGGGGGGACAGCGGTGTCCCAGGCACCAGCAGCCACCGTGCTTCTGCACCAACAAGACGTGGCTCTCGGGGAACAGCAACGGGCTCAACAAGCAGGTCGTCGCCCGAGAAGCTCCCGGTCACGGCACGTGGCTGGGTCCCAGCTTCCCGTGGGGTCAGGGCTGGAACCTCGCTAAAAGGACACCCGTCAGTGGAGGCATCTTCCCACAGACCTCGCTGCTCCGCTCCGAGGGCCGGGGGGGCAGGGATGCAGAAGTCTCTGGGGGCAAGGTCCCTGCCGGGGGCCACCGCTGCAGTCCACTGCACCAACGGCTCATAATCCCCCCTCAGTGCCGAGCTTGTCGAGAGCGCTGCCCCCCCCCAGGCCCCTCCCAGGGGACACGCCGGGCGCAGAGATGAGGCAGCTGGTCTGCACCCAGCGCTCCAGCCCTCGGCCCACGGGCAGCACTGGCCGGTCCGCTGGGACAGGAGGTGGCTGTCCCTGTGCAGCCCGGCACACGCTGGCCGCCTCGGCGGTGCTTCTCAACACAGTCACCCTCCCGGCAGCCGAGTGCCGGGTGACGTTGCTGCCCCTCAGGCGAGGACTCTGAGGCTCAAAGGGACCATGGGCACTGATGGAGGTCACACGGGTGCTGCCCCTGTGTCCGACCCAGGGGGCTGCAGAGGAAGCCCGGTTCCAGAAGTGTGGGCACAGAGGTCCGCCCCCCAAAACCCGAAAGTAGGGACTGAAAGACATCGCAGGGCCACTCACAACGGCCAAAAGCTACAACAGCCTCAATGTCCGCCCGTGGGGGAGCGGTGGGACACCACTTGGCATGGGAGGCTGCGGGAGGGACGCCGCCCCCAGAGGCCCCACACCGTGGGGGTGCGTTTACGGGAACAACTCTGCGGAACGGGCGAGTCCACAGAGCCGACAGCGGACTGGCCGTCGCCGGGGGTGGCGGGGAGGAGGGGGCCGCAGCTGCCACCCAGACCCGGTTCCTGCCTCGAGTTGAAAACGGACCAAACCACTCCGGTGACAGCTGCCCAACACGCAGGTGCCAGAGGCCACCAAGGCGCACCCTGGGGAAAGGTTGACTTCATGTTAGGGAAATCCCACCTCAGTAAAATCATTTTTAAAGTGCTTGCGGAGACGGGGGTCCCTCCTATGAATCCAAACGTGCCCTGTGGCCACTGACATGAACGCTACCGGCTTGTGACTCAGTGGGACTCCGGAGTTCTTCCGCGAGAGAGAGCTCAGGATGGCGGCAGGGGCCGAGGGGCCGAGGGGCCGAGGGAGGGCAGGGGTGAAGCCCACTGCTGCCAGCAGTCTCTCCCTGGAGACAAGTGCGGGGTCATAAAAGGCAGGCGGCGCCCAGAGAGACCTGGCCACCGTCCCGGGGGGGCCGCTGGCCCAGGACTCCAAGGACATGAGGGAAGGAAAAGGTGGCCCCTGCACTCTCTGGGCGCCCCCCACCCGGGGCCGGGGCTGGGCGGCAGGGCTGCCCGAGCCTGGGCAGGTCCCGCTGGGAGTTCAGGGGTGGGAGCCACGCTGCTGACTTTGCATCACCTTAGACCGATTGCTCAAATTGCCCTGCCTCAGTTTACCCATCTGTGAAATAAGGCTAATGACACTTCCTGACCTGGAAGGGCTGCTGAGAATTTGTTAATTAAAGTTTCTGAATTGCTGGACAGATGATGGATGAAAGGGCCGAATTTATTAATTGGTGATTTCCAAGCCCACTGATGCCTTACACCCGCCCCCACCACACACACACACACACACACACACACACACACACACACGAGCGCTCACACTCATTCCACACACTGAGACACCTGCACACAGACACACACCTCCAATACACACCCACACATGCACGGTCCACACGCACCTGGCACACCCCCACACGGACACACAGACACGGCGTGCACACCGCCCCCACAGACACGTGTGCACACACAGGGGCAGTTCTCTTTCCAGGCGACTTTAAGAAGGGGGCTAACAGCTTCACCGCCACGTGGACACGGGGGGGCAGCGACCCCAGTGACATCACCTGGAGAGCGGAGAGCCGATCCCCAAAGGCTGCCACCCTCCTCCACATTTCCACCACGGCTCGGTGCTGCCGGGTCACCCACTAGCACCTGGGGGGTCTTCCCAGAAGGTAAAGGGGTCACGCGAGCAGTTAACGAGCCTCGCCTGAGTGGGGGTGGGTTCCCCCAAGGGGGAGGGTGGGGGGGTCAGGGACCTGGGGGCGGGGCGGGGCTCTAGGGTGGGGAAGATGCAGAAAGGGGGCAGAAGGCAAGGCAGGTGGTAGACAGGTTGCTTGCTGTCCCCCTGTGGTCCTGGGCCAGCACCTCCCGGGGGCACTTGTGAGCAAATGCAGAGCAGGCACTGCGGGCAGCTGACCGCAGCCCCGCCCCTGAGCTCCACCCGGCCTGGGGTTTCCTGGGTGGGGGCTCCACCCAGAGCTCCTGGCCTGGGTTTTCTGATCACCCTCCTCCAGGCCCAGGGCCCAGAGCGAGACTGCCTGACGCGCCAGGTCACAGGCTCTGCCCAGGGTGACCCCCCAGGTCGGCTGGCTGCCCTGACTCAGCGGCCCCTCTGTTCCCACCTCCCTCCCCAGGGCCTGTCTTCCTTGTTCCAGCCGCACACACATTCAGGGGCTTCCCGGATTCAGTGCTTCCCAGGCTGCACAAAGAAGCTGGGGTCTCGCTGGTAGTTCCAGGCCCCCACACTCTGGTCCTGCCCACCTTTCCAGGCCTCCCCCTCCCGCTGCCCCCACATACCTTCCTCCCAGCCATGGAGAGACGGACCCCAATGTACCTGCTCTGCCCGCTCCTGGCACCCGGCTCCCCCTGCGGCAGGGGGCCTGGGGGAGAGCCCTCAGCCAGTCATTTAAGTGCAAGGTGCTCCCGTGTCCCCTTCCTCCAGGAAGCCTTCCCAGCCGCACCAGGTAAAGCTACCTGCTCCTTCCTCTCGGTTCCTGCCATTTCCACCTGACCTCTTCTCCCACTGCACTTAAAGATTCCTGCAAGCGCTGTCGAGGGCCCTCCATCCCCAAGCCCAGCACAGCACCCGCGCCCAGCGGGCACTCCATCTGTGCCTGCTGAATGAAGTCATCGGCGGGACCCCTTCCTTGGCCTGGAGGCCCAGAGCCAACCTGGGCTGTGGTCCCGAACCAGCTGACCTTTGGGGGCCACCCAGGTGGCTGGCGCTAAGACACCGCAGCCCCGACCTGGCCAGGGACCCGGGATGTGAGAAGCCAGACAGCAGACAGTGGCGAAGTGAGCTGGGGCTCCGTTTTTCCAGAACATCGGACCTCTGTGATGACAATCAAATTAGCCTGCAAACGCCGAGGAGGAGGCACCTGGAGCGTGAGCGCTGACGCCCCTGGGGAGACATGGGCAGTGGTGAGCCCGCAGGGCCCGCAAACCCGCGGGGGGCAGTGACGCCACGGCTTCCGGCCCCGGCGCCTGATGGGGCCCCTCCATCGACATTCCCCGAAACTGTGAAACGCGGTGTCACCAAAATGAACACACTTCCTCCTGTCCAGCCTAGTTGGCTCTCCCAAGAATCTGCGCCTTCCGACAGAAGCCACATGTGCCCAGGCGGGAGGCGCCGCCTTCTTCCGCACGTGGGCACAGCCCGGAAGGCTCTGCCCCCCTAAACAGACGGGGTGGGCGCTGTGTGGGAAACGGGCCCTGAGGTGGGTCCTCGCCTCGTGGCCGTAAGACTCCTCCCGAAGTGCCAGAGCGCGGCTGAGGCTTTTGTCACGGCTGGCCCCGCGGTCGGTGGGGGGGGGGGGGGGCGTCACAGCACACAGAATGGAACACCCCTGCCTGGCAGCTCTCTCTTTTCTAGAAAAGTCCCTCGCGGCAATAGTGATTGCGTGTTACCGCAGGCCACGGGCGCCCAGGCAGTTCCTTCTTCCCCTTGCCTGCGCCGGCTTCTCGTTACAATTCAGGGGCTGGACTCCGCGGTGGAACGTTCCCTTTCGGTCCTGGGGGGCGAGCACAGGACTCGAGGCACAGCCGGGAGGTGACAGTCGGATGCCGAGCGGGAGCTCGTTGGAGCCAAGTGGGGCGTCGCCTAAAGGGACCGACGCAGGCGTGGACTTGCCCCAGAGTCTCCAAACCGCCGGCACCGCCCAGGGCCGTCCTCGACCTGCCTGAGAACCGTGGTCCTCGGTGCCTTCCTTCCTTCCTCTGTGGCTGCCCTGCGCCTGTCCTAGGGGGCCAGAACGCCCCGTCCCCTCTGTGCCCACACAGAGCCAGGCAGGAAGGAAGCCGGCCCCACGTGCCAGGCCCCCATGCCTTGCTGCACCCCCTTCCTGGGCCAGTGGGCGTGGTGCCCCTCAAACACACCCGACCCCCACTTGTCTCTGGACTGGGAAGAGCAGGGTGAATGGACCCGGGGCAGCCCCTGGGGCTGGACGGCCTGGCTGTGTGTCCCAGCTCCGCCGCTGACTGGCCGTGTGAACCTCTCCTCTCCAGGCCTCCCTGGAGAGAGGAGACCATCAGCTGCCGATATCACAGCAGTGTCGTGGGGATGAGTTAAGGTGTGTCGAGTGCTCAGAACAGAGTCTGGTTCTATGACTACAGACAAGCCCGGCACTCAGTTCTCCTGGGGGGAAGGGGCCCCTGGCACACGTGGGCAGCCCCTCTCCCAGCCCGTGCCCAGAGCAGAGAGGACGAGCTGCCTTGGGGCACTTGTCCCTCTCTGGGCCTCAAGGAGGGCTCAGAATCCTTCTCAACACAGAGCTCGGCCACCGAAGAAGCAGCCACAGGCCTCAGGATTGAGACCTCTTCCCTGTCCCTGGTCCAGGGAGTGCCTGCTCCTGACACCAGCTAGTGGGTCGGCATCTGAGGCCAAGACCCTCCAGGGCCGGGTGGGCCAGACTCAAGGTCCACAGGCACAGGGCCCACCCGGGAAGGGGGCACCAGCTCCCCATGGAACAGTCCCCACCTTGGAGCACTCGGCAAGCGGAGGAATCCGCCCTCAGTGTAACCTCTTCCCCAGGGAAGCTTCCGGTGAGCGCTGCCCAGCACTCCTGGACCTGGATGACCTCCCCTCTAAAACGACGCCCTAAAGCCCCTTCCTATGATTTGCTCCGGGAAGGTGGCCGTCCCTGACCACTGTCCCATGGAAGGGAGCACTCGGCCTGAGACCAGCATGGCTGCCTTGCAGCTGAAGAAGGCTGGGCAGCCGGGGCTCCTTTTGGGACCACTGCCACCCCCTGCCCTCACCACCCCAGGCCACACGCCCCTTCCTCCCAAACGGGAGCCGTGCCCAGGCCGGCCCGGAGCGCACCCTCCCTCCCACTGTGTCCACAGCTCCCCGCCCGCCCCCCGGGCCGAGGCAGCACGGGACCACAGCCATCGGATGCACCGCCTGAGGCAGCACCACGTGAGGCCCGGCTGACACTCTGTGACCGTCTCCCCCTGACACAGAAGCAGGTAAACGAGGGCCCGTCCAACACCGGAGGAGGGACCCTGGGCCCCCGCCCCCACATTTCCACCAACTCAGAACACACACGGGGCTTCTCGGACCCGGGAGCATCCGCACCTGTGGTCATCGGGCACACAGGGCGGGGACAGGGAGGTGACGAATGGGCCCAAAGACGCACCCGCAGATGTGAGAAGCCTCACCCGCCCCTCCCCAGGTGCGTGCACACCCGGCCGCGGCACATCCAGGAAGGGGTGCCGCTCGGGGAGAAAGAAACTGGTGGCGACCCCGGCAGTCCCTGAGGCCAGGGTGCCCGGCGAGGCGACCCGGACAAAGATGACAGCATCGTGCACGGTTCACAGCAGACACCCAAGGACACGAGTCTGTGAGACAGGAGCCAGCCCGGAGGCCCGGCAGGCGGGGGCAGGAGCCGGGCCTGGCTGTCGGTTGGTTGGTAGCACGAGGGGTCTCACGGGGCAGTGGGAACATCCCACACCTGGGCTACGGGATGGCCGCACACAGGGCGAACTCCCTGAGGGTCCCCGAAGGGCACCCTGGAAACGGGCGGCGTGGTGGGCGGCAGAGTACGCCCCAGTGAACACACACTCGCGCTCGCACGGCGCGTGGCCCGTCACCCAGAGGTCGGACCCGCCCGGCTCTGCACTGGTGCCCTCGTCCATCCCCACAGCTCGACTTCAAGAAGCTCCCAAGAGGGCCTCCTCGGCAGCAGTGACATATTTATTTTTAATTACTAGCCAGGCTGAATAACAGTATCTGTGTCACAGAGATGTTGTCACCCCTTGGTGACACTTCGTTCATTCTTGGCTGCAAAAGAATCTCTCATTTCGACTGCCCGCCTCTCACCTAAAACCGCAGGTGCCCGGCCCACACAGCGCTGACATCACGGCAGCTGGGCCTCGTGAGTGGGGTTGGGTTTGCTTTTGTTTTGCTCTGATTTTCCCCAAGGGGCAGTGCGTGACTAAGGCAGTGAGAAGCAGATTTTACAGAGAAGAAGGGAGCCACACAGGACAGTGAAAACAGCATGAATGGACCATGAAACCGGGGTTCAAATCCCAGCTCTCCCTAGGCTAGCTGTGTGACCTTGGACAAATCAACTAACCTCTCTGAGCCTCGCGTCCTCCTTTGTAACACAAAGTCACAACACCCACCTGGCGGGGTTGCCTTGAAGACCCCGAGGACACACCGAGACCATGTGCACTGGCCGGGTCACTCGGTGCAAAGCCTGGGCTCCGGGAAGGTCTAGCAGCCCCTGGCGCCCCTCGACTGGACGGGGACAGAAGGAGAAGTAACAGGTCTGGTGACCGGGCTCTGGGACGCTCAGAGCCGGTTCCCCCAGCGTCATTCCACATGTGTTCCCTGGGCGTGCACGCCTGGAGATGCGCCCACGCACAACACACCCACGTGCACACTCTGCCGTCACGAAGACCGACGTGAAAACAGCAAAGGTACAAACGAACCCCTGCCTCACAACCGCGAGTCCCCGGGCTCCCTGATCTGGAGACGAGAAACCCGCGGTTCCTGTGTGCGACTTCACCTCCCCGGGGCGAGGACCGGGGCCCCCTCCGCGCGGGGCAGGAAAGTGGAGCTGGCCCCGCGCAGGCTGCCCCACTTCCGAGCTGACCTGGTTTGCGTGCAGCCCTGGGCAGCCCTCCTTACCCAGCAATCACGCGCTGGCCATTTATTACTGTCAGCGGCGACGGGCCTCACGCCATTGGCCACCGCACGGGCCTCTGGGGCTGTTGGTCGTGTTCTGAAAACAGGGGCAGAGTCCCTCCACGGCCAACTTCGTCACCGGGCCACTGCGCGGCCCCTCCCCCCACTTCCGCGTCACCCGGATCTGCTATTCAGTCCAAGGGCAGGGTCCCACAGAGGTCACACACACAGGCCCTGAACGGACAACCGGTGCTGATCTCTGGCAGAGGACCAGGACGCATCCGTCTTTTTGATTAAACTGTTTATTATCGGTTCATTGTGGATTCACCAGTGCTGTGAGGTGCAACAGAGCCGGTCCCGTGGGCGCCTTCCCCCGTCCCCCAGCGGCGACAGGGCCAGAGAGAGATGCCGGGCGGCGTGAATGCGCCATCACCGTGTCCCACCGCTGACCCCGGCGGCAGCCGGCGTGTCCCACCCGTGATCACTGCAGATGAGGCTGCCATGAACACGCATGTGCAGGTCCGTGTGGGGACACACACTTCGCGCCTCCGGCCTCCACGCCCACGAGGGAAATGCCCCCTGCAGGGCAGTGGCCCTCCTCACGTCAGAAGGCAACACCGACCTGCTTTCCAGACCGGCTGCGACGCGTCCCCGCCGCCAGCCCTGTAGTGCCAGCTCCTCCTCGTCCTCGCCAGCGTGGAGTCACCGCCCTCTTTTATCTCAGCCCACCCCCCCCCCGGGCGGGGGCGGGGCTCACTGCGGTGGGAGCCCCGTTTCTCCGACAGTTAGCGGCGTCCAGCGCCTTCCCGCACGCTGCTTCCCTGTCTCACTCTCCTCTGTGAGATGTCCCGTCCAGGCTTTCACGGTTTCTAACTCGATTGTTTGATTTTTCCAAGCGAGTATGGAAGGTTTACGTCCTAGTTTTTACCATCGAGGTTTGAGAGCGCTCACAGACTTCGAACGTGGTCCTTTGTCACACAGCTGGTCTGCGGGCATCCGTGCCACCCCGCAGCTGGTCTGCGCATCCTCTTCAGGAATCGAGTCTCTCAAAGAGCAAGTTTTAAATTTTTGATGAGGTCCAGTTTATCTGTCGTTTCACTGCCCCGTGGAAGAACTCCGCCTAGCCCCGTATCTTGCACAGGTTCTCCTTATTTTTCCCTAAAAGCTTTACACTTTTACGTTTCACGCTGAATTCTGTCACACCTTGTGAGCCCACTTGTGTGCGGGCGAGACCTGGGCTGAGGCTGCCCGTTTATTTCTGCCCTGGGAGCAAGCGGCGGTTCCCGCGCCGCTTGTAGAAAGGCTGACTCTCCTCCGCTGAACTTGAACCTCTGTCAGAAACTGTCTGGGCGTGTTTGTGGGAGACTATTTCCGGATGCTCCGCTCCCTCGATCTGGGGCCGCTGCCCTACTCCGGCGCCCCGCCGTCTCCGGCGGAGCCACGATGGAACAAGTCTTGTGCTCGGACTAATTCCTCCCATTTTATCACTCTGTGTTCAGGCAGCTGCAGCCATGCCAGTTTCTTCTCGCGTGGATTTTAGAATAATCGTACCTGCAGGTACAAGTATTTTGCTGAGATTTTAGGAACTGCGTTAAAACCGCTATGTCAGTTTGAGGGGACTGACCTCCTCACGATGTTGGACCCTCGCGTCCAGGACCAGGACAGCCGCCCATGCCCGCGGCCCCGCATCTCCTTCTGCGGCATGTGCTTTCTCCACACACAAGTGGTTAGCATAACGTCTTGTGAAACTCACACCAAAATATTTCACTTCTGAGTCACTGTCAATGGCGCTGTATTTTTAATTTCGGCGCCTGTGTGTTCATTGCAAGGAGGAGAGACAAAAAATGAAACGCAATTCTTCTTCGCACATTTCCCTGGCACCCCGCAACGCTGCCGGACTCCCTGATTGCTTCGCGAGGTTTTTATAGATCACAAGAGATTTTCTTTGCAGACGATCGTATCGTCTATCTGGATCAGCAAACACAGTTCCGGGGTTTCCTTTCTGTCTGTCTGTACTTCCTGTCCTTCCTGAGCCACGCGGGCCAGAACTTCCAGCACCAGCGGCATGGGGAGAGCAAACACCCCGACTTGTTTCTGATCTCGGGGCACAGCCTCCAGGCCCCCAGCACTAGGTGTGAAGCTAGTAGAAGGCTTTTGCTGGTGTCTTTCACCATGCTGAGTAAGTGCCCCTCTGTCCCGATATTCCTGAGAGCTCTCATCATGGGTTGGTGTTGAACTTGTCAAATGCAGACAATTGTATGATTCTTCTTCTTGAGCCTTTCGTGTGATAGCTGCATTGATCGATCTTCCAATATTGAACCATCCGTGCATCCGTGGAGCAAACCCCGTTCGGTCACGGCATATACGTTTCACATACAGCTGACTTGTATTTGCTGATATTTTGTTAAGGATTTTGGGGGGTCCATTTCGCCATGCGACACGGATTTCTAGTTTTCTTTTGGGGGACTGCCTGTGCTTGCCCTTCACAGGACCATGTCGGCGCCGTGAAGTAACTGGAGAATGTCGGCTTTGGGCAGCGCTTTCTTGACGCCGGGACCGCCCCCTGGGATCTCCCCATCCCCCAACCTAAACCAGGGACTCGAGGAAATAGCAGGAAAACGCAGCACTGGAAAGCAGCCCTTCGGCCAGCCTTGGAGTCAGGTGCCCCCCCACTTCGCCCCCCCCCCCCGCCCCGAGCACCCGCCGGCAGCCGGGTTCCGACGCAGCGTGTTTCACGCTCTCGAGTTCCGACTCGGCCCTGAGAGCACGGCGCGCGGCCTCTGGAGGAAACTTTGTCCTCAACGCTGGCCTCCTCTCCTGCAGCTGCAGCTCCTCACGCCCACGGGCACATGCACACACACCCGCCACACCGCACACACCACACTCCCATCACACACACACAGCACACACACACCCCCGCACACACCCAGCAGACACACACCTATTTCTGGACCAGTGTTCCTAAAAGTGCTCATTCAAACCCGGCCCCGGAGATCCCCGGTCTCTCGTGCGTCACAGGGCCTGAGGCAGCGGGGCGGTCAGCGTGGGAGACAGGTGCCGGGGTGCCGGGGCGTCTGCCTGCGCTTACAGGGCCATTGAGGACCACGCTGGACACCTTCGCCCGGGTCAGCTCTCCCTGCCGGAAGGTGGGCCAGCCGGTCCTGCTCTTGCTCTTGCTGGTCTTACCTCCCCTCGCCTGACAACCTGCCTTGGACACCTGTGTTCTAAGGGAGAAGGCTCTGTCCCTCTGCTTCAATCCCCAAATCACTGCGTGACGACCCAGTGTGGGACGTACCCCTGCAGGTCCACCATCATACCTCCCTTGAGACTCCAGGACCTTGAAAAGGCAGCGGCAGCCCCCTCCTAGCTCCCTGCGCTGCCTCTGGCGGCGGCCGGGCCCTGGGTGGATGTCTACTGTGGCATTGGGGGCCGGGGCCGGGCCGCCTCTCTGGGAGCCCAGGCCAGCGGAGCGCGCTGCCCAAGGCAAGCTCTCACGGGGGCGCGGGCTTGACCACACTGACCGCTCCCACGTGAGCGTCCACAGGCGAGTGCCCGGCACAGCAGCCACGAGCCCCATGGGCTCCGGGGCACCCCAAGGTGGCACTGAGAGAATAGATTACACCCCTGATTTCAAGGACCTGGCACAGGGTAAGAACACACACTTACACACACCATCAATACTGCTTTATATTGGTCCCACATCAAAACGGGGAACGTTTTGTCTACGTTGGGTTAAATGAAAGATTTCATGAAAGTTGATCTCACCTCTTTTTTCCTGCTAACAGGGCTACCGGAGATTTTCAAAATGTAAATGGATCCTATTTGTACTGGACAGCACCGGTCTCCACCCTGATAAGAGGAACCTTTTCCCCCACGAGCTCCCCCGCCCCCCATCGGTCAAAATCTGCCCGTCTCACAGTCCGGGCGGCGTCTGCTCCCTGCCGCAAGCTCTCGAGAACAGAAATGAAGTAGAAGTGCGTGTGACGTGCGTGACAGCAGAGGTTGGGCCTTTTTCTCTACTGCCTGTCCCCAACCTTCCTCAACATCTGCCCACCCGCCCACCCGTGGCCTGGTGTACCAACCAGAAACTTCTCCTTCCGGTAAACGGGCTCTGCCTCTGGTTAAGCACTTCCTAGTCCCCGTTAGGGGTCTAAACTGTCTGGGACCCCGAGACAGCAGAGGGGAAGGGACGACCTCAGCCTCCCTGGAAGACTAGTAAATTTGCCTTTTGCCCCCAGGGTCCCCTGCCAACGCTCCCTGTTCTCCCTTGACAGGATCTTTGCCCCATCCCACTGCCAGACCTGTGCCACCCGCCTTTACGTTCTCTCCCCGTCTGCACCCACTCTTCCTCCAAGACACTTAAAAATTGGATGTTCTAGCTCCCACTGAACTGCTAATGACTGAAAGGGTTCCATGGCATAATGTTTCCTGAACATGTCTGCCTTCCAATTATAACTCAACTCAAGCCAAAGGAATGAATCTCTAATGGTGGAACTGTGAGCACTGCACACCAGGCTGAAGAAGTGATATATCTGTTTGAGTCAGAACAGGGCCTACCCTGAAGACTGGCCGTGAAGTGACTGGCCATGCTGGCCTTGGCTGGGCATTCCTTTCCCAGCTCTCAGTGTGACGTCAGGGATGAGTGACCACAAGGACAAGCCTCAGCAAGTCAAGGGCACTGTGCCATGTGGACACACGCACTGGTCCACAGACACCTCCGGAGTGTCCTCTGTGCACCAGGCACTCTTCCCAGGAGCCAGTGAAGAATGGGACACAGGCCCCGCCCAGGGGCCGGTGCTCCAGCCCACTGCAAAGTGGACACACTGCCAGCTGCGAGGTCTTGGCCCCGCCGCCACTCTGTCCCCTCCAGAAGCCCTTGAGGTCACACACAGCCAAGCGTGGCTCTCCTCAGCAGCCGCACCGCCCAGGCAACTGCCCACTCGGGGCTGGAAACCACAGGAAGGCAGAGAGGCAGCGGCCCTGCCAGGACAGCCCTCCTTGGCCGGCCACCGAGAGAAAGCGCCACCGCTGGCGGAAATCCCAGCGAGTGGACCGAACAAGCAGAGGGAATGGCGGGCTGGGGAGGGCGCAGCGCAGATGGATCCGGCGTGGCTGCCGCGACGCTTTCTCTGGGTGGGAGGGGGTAAAACACGAAGGGACACAGTGCGGGCATTGAGTGGGGGTGCAAACACAAGCCCTGCCCCTCCCCTCCCCGCCCCTGCCGGTCCACTGGCAGGACCCTGTCCTTGGCTAGCACGTCGGCTCTCCACTCCCAGTTCTCTTTGGGTCACGGAGGAGACGTTTATCAACTATGAAGACCCCACAGGTGAATGGTGGGCTTCTGGCCTCTCACAGTCCCTGGGGCACTTTCGAAAGCGAGAGAACCTGGAGCCCAGCACAGCCCCATTAACTGGGCCGGCCCAGAGGCTGCTGGGAGGCGACTGGACAGCTGCGCCAGCCCCGGCCCCCGGCAGCAGGGGGCAGAGTCCTCACCACACTCTCCTGGAAGGGGCTTTGGGGCTGACGAGGAAGCACCACAGGTTCCTGGTTGGTTGCTGGGGTGCAGAGAGTTGCCCCCACCAGGAGCTGCAGCAGCCAGGCCTCAGGAGGCAGATCTGATCCAGCCCAGGCGTAGATGGACATCCAGGCAGCCAGGGCCCCCCACCCGAGGGCCCCCGGGGCTCTGGCAGGCACCCTGCAGCCTCTGACTTTCTATGAACGGAGAGCTGGTCTGAGTTACGTAACTGCCACTCCCCACTCGGCCTCCTGACTCACCGGCCCTGCGATCCCTGGACGGGGTCTCAGAGAGAGCAAGTCCACTGGCTGCACGGTCTGTGGGCTCCAGGGAGGCCCTGTCCCCGCCCCTGTCCCCACCCCCCGGGTCTGATTGGCATCGGGCAGGAGAAACCCTCTCGAGCCAGACTTCAAACACAAAAATCTAGATCAAGGATATATTTGGCTTTCCAAGCTAATCTGCATGTCAGCTTGGTCTCCACTGACTTGTAACCCTTTGAAGAGAACTGGGCAACTACGCATGGAAGGCAGGTGACGCTTACGTAACCCCAGACAGAAGCCCCGGGGTTCTGGAAGGCTCCGCAGTGCCGTGCTGGTCGGTCAGGTCGGGGCCTGGCATTTACCCACTTCCCCGTGACCCGGGGGGCCGCCTCGCCCACAGGCCCGGGCACCCCGGGGCCTGCCCTCCAGGAGTCCGAGGACTCGCCCCAGCCCACTCCTGCCAGACACCTTGGTGGTGCCCAGGTCAGCGGGTGGGGACAACGAGGCCAGTATGGGGTGCTGCTGCGCCCACAACATCCAAGTGACCCCGGCCAGGAAGAGGCACCAGCAGCGGGAAAGCAAGCTGACCCCTCTCCGGGGACCGGAAGACCGACAGACGTCAGGGAGGCCTGGGGCTGTCCAAGCTGCCGGCCCTGCTCCCTGCTTATCATCTCCCTCGATGCGCAGAGGGAAAGAAAGCAGGTGATCACAATCAATCAGCAGACCGGGCAGCCTGGGAGGAGCCTGCCACCCCCTCCGGCGCGTGGACAGTGGGCTCCCTGGTGGGAGTGACTGGCACTTGAGGGTAAGGGGCGCGCCCAGGTGGTGGAAGGATTTGAGCTGCCCCCTAAAATGGCAATTCATTCCAGAGTCATTGTCCCTGATAAGAACCCCGCCACGGCGCTCCACAGATCCCGGCTGCAAACGGGGGCCTGGGCAGGACTCGCCGGGGGGCCATGTCTGTGGACAGAGCGCCTGACCGTCCTCCAAAGCCGCTGGAGGACTCTACAGGCAGGGCTGGTGACAGCTGACCCACTGGGGCTCCCTGCGGCGAGGCTCCAAGGTGGCACCGCGTGCTCGGGGAACTGCGAAGTGCCCCGTCAAAGAGAAGCGTGTGACATAACGTTGTCTCAGCCCCCACCCCCACCGCAGCCGCGTCCCAGGGCCTCCCAGGTGGAAGGGGTCACAGAGCCTGAGGCGGGGACAGACAGAGCCATGCCAGGGGATGGAAAGAAGCAGCACTCTGGCTGGGCAGTGAACTCCGAGGACAAAAGCCCGGCAGGCGCCGGGCCCCTGACAAGCAGCGAAGGTGTTCACCACGGAGCCTCACTCGGAACGGGGCTGCTGCTGAGTAAGCAGCCCCTCAGCTGCTCCAGGTGCTCACGGAGGTCGGGCTCCGCCCAGGGAGGCTGGGCACGCTGCTGGCCGCCTTCAGGGGCTACCTGGACCCGTGTTGTGGCAGGGTCTTCAGAGCTACAACTCCCCCCACCCCCACCACCAAAAAGGCCTAAAAACAGCTCAGAAAGCCTCAGTCTGTTTCCCCTCCGAGGAAGGAGAGGCTCCCTGCAGAGCTCCCCTCAGAAGCAGAAGCAAAAACACCAAGCCCAGACGGCGTTGGAAACCAGAGCAGAGCGCCCCTCACTCAGCTGACACCAGACTCGTCCTCGGTTCCCAGGGCTCCAGGCCCGAGGTCTGCCTGTCACGGCCCGGCTCCGAGCCAGGCAGCGGGAGGCCGGGTGCTCACCTGGGAGCCAGGGACCAGGCGAAGGGGCCAGGCTGACTTCAGGGCAAAAGTGCCTTCGGGCCTGGAGCAAGCCGTCCCTGGCTCTCAGGGAGCAAGCCGGGTGCCCGGTGTGAGGCTGGGCACGCGGACCCTCGGCACGGCCGTCTGCCGGCCGGGGACGGCTCTCACGCATGACAGAGCTCTCTCCTGCCAGCCTCTCACATCGGTGACAGCTGGTCCTTAGAGACCCACTTACGGAAAATCTCTTGTGCTCACAGTGAAGGGAAAAAAACAAAAGGTCAAACTTCAAAATCAGCAACAGAACTATTTCCTAAAGCAAAACCCCAGGAAGAGCTCGCTTGGGGATGCTTTAGGGGAACTGTGCTTGCGGATTCTGGACCAACAGAGAGAGCTTTTCCTCCGTGGTATTTACTATCCTCTCCCCTTATCAAAAGGCACTAATCTCTCAATCTAGCAACTTAGCCATAAAAAAAAATGTCGGCTCAAATAACTCGCAGGCAGTCAAAGCAATCAAGTGCCAGACAGCAGCTCAGGAGGTGCTCAGAGGTGGGTGGGGGCCCGCCTGGTCGCCCCAGGCCCAGGGCTCTGGCGGAGACAGAGGGCAGGTGCGGGATGGGTCGCCTCCTGCTCCATTTTGTCCGCGCCCGGCGCCTTATCTAGTCCACGCACACGACCGGATTCAGGCCGAGCCAATGCCCCACACCAGCCGCCTCGCCATTAACCTTTCCCAGCCCACGACAGCCAGCAAGACCCCGCCTCGCGGAGCAGGAAAGCTGCTTTCCAGAAAAAGGCCAGTGATAACATTTGACAATTCTCACTGGCCGTTGTAAACAGTCTTTAGCCCGGAGTGGGGAATCGTCTCCTGGCTCGAGGACAGCTAGAACACGCGGGCGAGCTTCGTCCCCTTTCGATTTCTCAAAATCAGGACGCGCACTCGATCCTCTCGGGGGCTCGTTCCCCCCGCTCGGACCGGCTGGCGGCGGGGGCGGCTGGGGAGGCCGGCCGCGGCTGCCTCCCCAACGCGGGAGCGCAGTGCATCCCAGTGGACGAACTCGGGAACCGCACGCGGGCTCCCGCCGCCTCCGCCTACGTCCTCTCGGCTCCCGCTGGCAGCCTGGGACCCGAACGCACGGGGTCCGCGGAGCCCCCAGCAGGAGGGTGAGGGCTGGGAGGCAGCCCGCTGCGCCAGGGGACAGCTGTGCCATGCTCGGCTCTCAGCGGCCCGCGGCAGGGGTTGAAGCCGGAGCGCCCGAGCAGGCGGGCAAAGTTTGCAGAAAGGGGGCTTCCTGGGTCCCCCCACCGCGGACTCGAAGCCCCATTCCAGCTCGCCCTGGGGTCCGAGACACAGACAAGCCCCGGGGCTCTCCCACGGGTGTTTCAGTATGTGGGGGAGGGGGTGCCTGCTCGAGCTCCCCCAGAACCCCAGCATCTCGCGCCCCAGCTGCCCGCCAGCTGTGCGCTCCCATCGAGCCCAGAGGTCACCGACAAACAGCTGGATAGGCAGCTGGAAATCCAGGAGGCCCCTGCTCAGCCCCGGAGCCCGGAGAAAGACGAAACCTGGGCTTGGAGGCTGTTGGCTTCTGCTTTCCTCCAACTCTGCCCGCCGAGCTCTCGCCCGGGGCGGGGAGCTCTGGCTTTCCCCGGCAGCCCCAGCCCCCGCCCTGGGTCCACGGCCCGCCGCTCCCAGCGGCCGGCGCCTCGCTCCCGGCCCCGGGGAGGAGGCGCGCCGGGGCGGCCGGCCAGGACACTGCGCTGCTGACGCCGCGAGCCGCCGGCGCCCCTGCCCCGACCCCAGACGCGCGGAGCCCGCGAGAGCGGGCCGCTCCCTGCGCAGCCGCTGAGCTCGGAGCTCCAGACTGGCGCCCCGACCCGGCTCCCGGTGCCCCCGTTGGCCGCTCGCGGGGAGCGGGGACGGAGTCCCCTTTATTTGCAACACTGAGGAGAGCGCCCTTCCGCCCAGCCCGGCACCCACGCAGCCCCCGCGCCGGGGCGCTGGCCGGGCCGCTCACCTGAGTCCTAAAAGCTGTTGGATCCACATGGTCACGTTTCGGGGAGCGGATCCTCAGACCTTGCTCGCCCCGGCCATCTGCGCGGCGCCCGATCCCGCTCGCTGTCGTCCCGCGGCGCCGGTCTCCGGCTCTCGGTCCGCCGCCCGCCGCCCGCCGGCCGCGGGGCGCAGAGCGAGTCAGAGCGCGGCCGCGCGGGGCTCCATGCCGGCCGGCGCGCCGCCGCCGTTGGGGCGCATGGCTCAGGCTGGGCGGCCCGCGGGGGCGCACATCCTCCGGCCGAGGCGTGGGGCTCGCGGCCCCCTCTGGGGGAGACCGAGCGAAGGCAGCGGCGAGGCCCGCGGGGAAGGGAGAGGCTGGCCCGGGAGAGCAACGCACTCCCGCGTTGAGGCCGTGCAGCGAGGGTCGCAGGACCAGCGGCTTCGCCCTCCGGGGCGGCGAGGGGGGAGGCCGGGCAGCGCCGCCGCGAACGGTGCGTGTTTCTAGCCTCCAGTCGGAGCCCCGCGCCGAGGGGGCGGCGCGGTCCGGGGATGAGGGGGGAGGCGGTGACTCGAGAGGACGCGGGTCCTCTCCGCGCGCCGCCGGACCAGGGGGCTCTGCCTGGGCTCCGTCGCCGGTCGGCGCAGCCCAAGTTGGCCGGGGGCTCCGTCTGAGCTCTTGCTCTGCAGACGGCCGCGGCGCCGGAGGCGGGCAGGAGGCGGGCACGGGAGGCGCGCGGGGCGAGGGCGCCGTGGAGCGCGGGGCGTGGGGACGCGCGGCGGCGGCGCGGCGCCGAGGAGGCGCGCGGGGATCCCGGGGCCCCGCTGCCCGCGCCCACCGCGCCCGCCGCAGAGCCGCCTCCCTCCGCGCGTCTGCCTCTCCTCGCACTTGCCCCCGCCTCCGCGAGCGGGTCCCAACTCCGCCCGCCTGGCCCGGCTCACGTCACCCGCTTCCCCGCCCCTCGAACTGGATGGAGCTCGAGCCCCCTGTCCGGCCCCGGCTGTCGTTCTCGGCCCCGCCTCGCGGGGGCCCGACTCGCCTCGCAAGGCTCTGCCCGGCCCGGGCAGCACCAGGCGGGTCCCGGCAGCCCCCTGCTTATCCCCAGCTAGTCCGGGACCCACCTCGGGAAAGGCCCGAGAGAGGCCGTGGGATCCTATTGGACCGCCGGGCGCCTCCGGATGGTGTTGCCACGGTAACCAGATGGCTTGCAAAGCAGTTCGAAGTTCCTACTCCGTTACCGGTGCGTCCAGTGGCCCCGGAGAGCTGCTTTGGGGAAGGGGCGTTTCCGCGGGAGCACTTCGGGGGCGCATGGAGAGGGGCTGAGCGAAAAGTTCCTCCAGACGGAGCTGCGCGAGGGGTCCGCGCGGCAGTGCGTGGGAGGCGGGAGGATCCGCTACTAGGATTCCTTCTCTTCCCGCTGCCTGGGCCGCGGCCCAGCCTCCGTCTCCGGCCCTGACGGAGGAAGTTCCCGGTCAGAGTGAAGTGCCTTCTGCCCCAGCCCAGCCCAGCCCAACTCCCCAAGCATCAACAGCCCCCGCCGAGCGCCAGGCCACCCCCCGCTCGCCCACCTGCTTCTAGGCCAGGCCCTGACTCCAAAGGGGACCGCTGGAGAGTTCCAGGACTCGGCCTTCCAGAGTTTAGGCCACCCACCCCCGCTGGCCCCACTTCTTCCCCATCCGGAGACTTCCCAGGGCCCACCTGGTTAGGCCGCATTTGCAAGACAGTAACCAGCGGAGGAAAGACCCCCCGAGGGGGACCTGGTTCCCTGGGAGAAGTGACAGAACCCACCGTGGAGGGCCGCCCGGCTGACTGGAGAAACCTTGGACAAAGCCCTGCTTCCCACCCACCCCCCACGCCCTGCCCTTTCAAAGACGTGCAAATGGGGGCCTTAGCAATAGCACGGCACAGTTCTTACCCAGCAAATGTGGAGAGGGACCCGGGGGCTGGTGGAGGGGCCTGAACCCTGCAGGGCCTCCCCAGCTGAGCTCTGGAATCACCACAGCACGCCCCGGGCTGGGAGGGGCGGCTGGTGCCTGGGGGGGAGCCAGCCTGGCAAGGCCTGGCAGGCCCTTCCTCCCTGGGGCCCCCAGCCCCGGAGGCCCAGAGCCAGGCGGACTGACCGGCAACCTGCCTCCCCAGGAAGCTGCCGGAGGAAGGGGCAGGAGGCAGGCGAGTGTGGGGGCTCGGCCCCAGCCCTCACTCTGGCAGACCAGGAGCCCCTGCTGGCTAACCCGAGGGGTCCTGGGCCCGTGATGGAACCTCTCTGACCTTCGGCTTCGCCTTCCGTGAAACGTTTTTTATGCTCCCTTCCACACAGGGATTCCTGTAGGGATTAAGAGAGGCAGCCCCAGCACCAGGCCCAGACGGCCCTTTGCCTGATCTTCCCGGAGCCCCCGCCCCCCACCACTGCGCCCCCGCCGGACAGATCCGAGGGAAGGGAGGCCGCGGGTCCTGGAAGAACGCGCTGGGCGCGGAGAGCGGGGTGGACACACGGCCGCCCCCTAGCGGGGCCTAGTGGGAGTGCGGCGCCCCAGACCCTCCCGCGGCCGGGAGAACCGGGGGAGGCTCCACGTGGGAGCCGCTCTGCCCCACGGACCCCTGGGCAGCCCTGTGTCCCGGAACGTGCTGAGTGCACGCCCCACAATGCACAGGAGGAGGAGGGGGAGGCATGCGCTGCGAACCTTTTGATAAAGCAACGTTTTGCTGTAGCGGGGTATGTTCTTTTTACCACCACATTAAGTAATTGCTCAGCCACACTGAAAAGTACCGGAACGCGGGCGCGGAGACGCGCAGCGGTGACTCGCGGCGCCGTCCGCCCCCTCGGCGACAGGGAAAGAAGATGCCGGGCAGCGGCAGGCGCGGTCGCTGCGGCCGTCCACTGCCCACATTGTTAACGGAAGGGAACGCGAGCCTGCAGTTCGGGTTCACAGACAGAGACAGGCCCCCCTCTCCACGTGTGAAGACCCTCTGAAGTCTGTCCACGTACCTGGGGGGCCCCCCGCACCCCAGGGGCGAAGCCAGGGCTACCCAGGGAGTCGAGAGGAGCGTCTGCTGAGAACAGACCGGGGCTGAGCTGGGACGGAAGGCCGCTGCAGACGCTCCCCACGCCCGCGCAGGCCTCCGCCGTGTTCCTCTGCCCGGAGCGCTGATAACTCCAGGCCAGGCCCTGCACAGAGAGCGCCTCCAATTACTGTGTCGTTATTTGTGGCCTTGATGAGAATGTCGTCATTTGCTGAAAAAAGGCGAACCCGCGGCTCCCATTCCCTGCCTGGTGCCCTGACTGGGACAGCATCTCAGGTTCGGGGCTGTTGGCTTTCCTTCTCTCTTGGGAATTAAGAGGGTGAGCAGGTCACTTCGCAGCCAGCATGCACACGGGCTCTCTCTCTCTCTCTCTCTCTCTCTCTCTCTCTCACACACACACACACACACACACACGCACACACGCAGCTGCAGCAGGTGCCGGAGAGAAGCTCCGTCCCCTCTGTGGGAAGGTCTTCGGGCCCCCAGCCACCTCCTGTCCTGCCTGCCAGTTGCCCTTGCTGGGAGGGAGGTATGCAGCCGGGGAGGGAGGTACCCCAGGCCTCTCCAAGCCCCTCCCCTTGCTCCACTGTGGCTTCCCAACCTTGAGGTCCTCCGCCCGCAGGTTTCCCCTTTGCAGCCATTGCCCCAGGGGCCTCCCAGACCCGACTCCGGTTGAGTCCCATCCCAAGCCAAATGGACCTGCCATTGCTCATTTTCCTCCCAGGGAGGCAAATGTGTCGTAAGTGTGACACTGGATTAAGTGACTAACAAAGTTTGTGACTTTAAGTGAACGGGAAAGTGCTGGTTAAAAATATCACATGTCCCTTTCAAGCAGGCGCAGTAGGGTCTTCCCTGCCCAGCCCCTGCCGCACTTACCAGCACGCCCCACCCCCAGTAAAACTTTCAGGTGGTGATGGGGGAGAGGTGGGCAGGGACTCGGGTCACTTTTCCTTCCTTCTCCCAGACGGCTAAGTGCCCAGAGGTCGGAGTTTCTCCTGCGCATCTGAGCTGCAGGTGAGGCTGCCCAGGGCTGCACCCCGCCCCCGCCCCAGGCTGAGTGCCAGGGTCAGACTCCTTGGGTCAGAGGTCAGAGGCCAGAGAGGGAAGTCGAGAAGCCCCCCAAACACACAGAGGCAAATGACTCACAGGACCCTCATGTCCCCAGCCCAAGGCCGGCTGGAGAAAGTGCCAGGTATCCCCTGCCCTCCTGCACGAGTGTTCAGAGGGAGAAAGGCGGTCCTGGCTGGCCCTGGGCGGGTGGCAAGGGGGCTGCCCAAGCGTTCGGTCTGGCCTGGCGCGGAGGAAAACCCTCATTCCAAGGCTTTTCAGGAGTCTGTGCTAACAGGTCTTCCTCTTCTATGCAGATTGGAGAAGAGAGGGCTCATTTGCATTGCAAATCAGAGTGGCACCGTTTGACTCCGCCCTTTGGCATGGCGGGGCAGGGGGCTTGGGTGTGAAGCTGGAGAGAAGTCGGTGGGTGGGCAGACAGACCGGCGGGGAAGCAGGTCAGGGGCTGGGCCAGGCTGGGGGGAGGGGGGGTGGGGCCATAGGCCCAGGCACGTCCCTACGTTTTGTCCTAACTGTGGCTGGGCCAGCCTGAGGTTGTGTCCTGTGAGCTGGGGAGCGATAGATGGGCTAGTCTGCTGTGTGGCAGGTGGGGTGGGGGGCAACTGTGGAGGGGGGTAGCCAGGACAAAGAACAGGGAAAGGTGAGTAACTAGAAAAAATTGTGAGAAAATTCCCTTCCTCCCTCAGCTTCCAGAAGACTCTGCCTGGGGGAGGAGAGGGCATGGGAAGGGGTACCTGTCTTCACAGAGGTGTCAGCATGGGGCTCTGGGCCGATTACTGGGGTACAAAGGACAAGGAGGGAGAGCAGGGACAGAGGGGGGCAGACCCCAGGCTGCACATAGGGACAGGCAAGGGGCTAAGGGAGGACGGTGACTGGCAGCTGAGGGCCTGACTCCAACTGGTCATGGAGGGGAGAGGCGCCCTCATCTTGTTGCTGAGCCTGGAGGGTGTGTGGAAAGTTCCAGCAAATGAGGCCATGG
>PVJI01010532.1:0-59987 GCA_004026765.1 Micronycteris hirsuta
ACCCAAAATTGTCAAAAAGAGAAATAAATAAATAAATAAATAACATCTGACCAGATACCCGCTCTGGAATGAAGTTAGCAGGAAGTTTCCTTTATAGCAATGAACTACCTCTGTACATTTGAATTCTTTTCAACAAGCAAGAGTGCCTTATCAAATCAGAAGAGAACTATAAGGATTGCCAACAAGAGTTCATGGCCAGGAACTAGGCAAAGCTCTTGGCAGCGGTCTTGCTGAGACCCCAATGTTTTTTCTGAGTCCACCTGCTTATGCACACTGGCCCGAAGAAATGCACACACAGGAGTTTGTCGTATAGAAAGAAAAAATAACTTAATATTGAGCCGGCCAATACGGAGACGGGAGCTCCTGCTCTGAGGACAGGACTCCCAGGTGGCACGCGCTTTACAGGTTAGGTAGGGCAAAATCTCAAGCCACCTTGGGTTAGGGGGTCGGGGCCATGTTGGGAGCTGATTGGTTGGAGGTGAGGTGAGGGTGATGAATCTTTTCTTCAGGTCTTAAAGACAGTTCTTAGTCTGTCTGATCCCATGGGAAAGTAGTCAGGGGGTCATTCCACCTTAGGGCTCAGGAACTGAAATGTAACTTAGGTCAAGATGTTATCTCTAGCCTGTTTTAGGTCCAGACCCTGTGACCATCAATCAGGCCTAGGCTCCTGTCTTCTGCTGCCTCGGGGGGCTGCTGATTACCTGGGGGAAAGGCTAGGTCTCTGAAAGATATAGATAGGTAGGTAGGTAGGTAGCTAGATAGACAGACAGACAGATATGTGATAGATAGATAGATAGATGATTTCTAGAGCTAAGATTTAAAATTAAATTTAATCAAAGTCACAGGGACCCTCGGTTTCAGTGGCCACTATTTTAAAAGGACATGGGGGGCCACCTGGCTGGAAGAGAAGACACACAGTACTTTTCCAGAAGCTGCAATGCACAATGCTTTACAGAAGACTGAGAAAACGTCGATGGGATGAGGCCATGGGCACAGCCCCTGGACGGGACTGAGTGGGGCTCTGGACTAGGAGACAAGACCGCTGGTCTGCAGGAATTGTTGTCATTGAAAGGTCAGTCTCGATGAGGAAAAGCGCAGAGTGAGGGAGCTGCACTTGCCACAGAGCCTGTGGGGGAGGCCACTTGCTGCCGCTGGCCGGGGGCCACGAGGCTGGGACCGCAGGCCCTGCACCGCTCACCCCACGCCGCACCGGCTCTGCGGCTCAGCCTCCAGATACGGTTATGGAAAAACCCAGCGGACCATCAGCTGTACCACCAAAAGCCACCAAGGAGACAACTCTCTAGAGCCAGCCACCCTGGGCCTCCAGGATGGGCATTGCAGAGTGGCCAGCATCTGTCAGACTCTCAATGTCATTTCCAGGGCACTAGAGGGCCCCCAGCTCAGCTCAGGTCAGTCCAAGAAAAGGCTGCCAACGGTGGAGAGTGGTCTATGTCACCGAGTCTATCACCTGTTGAGAGCCAGTTTCCCCACTCGACAGCCGACAGCCGTTACCCACCTGCTACCTGTCAGCACCTAGGTAGGCACTGGGGGCACCGCGGTGAAGAAAACCACGCACAGTCCCGGCCCACACTCTGGGGGGCGGGGTGGGGAGCAGATCAAGAGACAACGTGGCTTGGTAAGCATTTGATGGGGGAAGGACTGCAGAAGCAGGAAAGGTGTCCTGGAGTAAGCCTCGGGAATGCATAGGAGTTCCCCAGGCAAGGAGGGGAAGGAGGAGTGTGCCAGGCAAGGGAACAGCATGAACAAGGCCTGGAAAGGCAGAGGGCAGGTGAGAAGGGCTGAGTGCCCAGGAGTGAGACCTGAAAGGCCTTGTGGGCTGGGCCAAGGTGCTTGGACTTTGTCCAGAGTCCATGAGGACACAGAGATTTAAACTGGGCAGCGGCATGATCAGATTTATAGTTTTTAAAAAGTTCCTCTTGGCTGCTGACTGAAGAAATCAACAGAGGCAGGGAGGCAAGTAAGGAGGCTGGCCTCATCCAGGGAGAAGGGGTGGTGGCAGGGACCAGGAGATGGCATAGGGATGGGAAAAGGGGGGCCAGTCCTAGGGGCATTCAGGAAGTAAAATGAACAAGACTTGGGGACTGACTTTCTCATCATCGGGGTGGACAAGAGTTCAGGAATATCTGCAAGCTACTCATGGCCTCAGAATTTGGGGCCTGTATTTTCCTATGCTCTTCTGATCAACAGTCTTTCTTTCCTCTCTCCCGGGGAGAGGAAGAATGGGTGATGAGGGGGAGGGTACGCGGCTTCCCTCAGTCACCACAAATTCTTTGCAGTAGCTGTAATTCTAGTCCTTGCCAATAGGTGGCAGCCCAAGACAGAAAGGCAAGAGTGGCCTGGCTTCTGGCGCCCAAGAAGTTCTTGGGAAAGGTGCTGTGCTTAATGGACTGGTTACCTTGGACTTGCCAATGGGCAGCGGATTTATCATCACTGTTACTAACAACATTGTAACAGTGGCCCCTAACTTCTGTGGAGAACTGCTGTTGTCCAAAGATGCTCTGTGCAGAGGTTTACATAAAGTACTTCATCTATCCTCACAGCCCTGTGGGTTAGGTAGCCATTGTTATTCCCTTTTACACATGAGGAAAATGAAGTTCAGAGAGGTCAAGTGATTTGTCCAAAGTCACACAGCTAAGAAGCCTCAAAATAAGAATTGGAATCCCAGTGGATCTCCATCACTGTAGACTTTTCAGAGACACTGGCCCTAGAACTATTCTCCTCCCTCTCTTTCCCCTCCACTTCCTCCTCTTCCTCCTGAAGGCCTCTGAAGACATTTGAAAATTGCTCAGAACCTTGAATTAACGTTCTCCATATCCACCACCATTGCTTTAGAAGAGGTGGACAGGGGGTGAGTTTGAGAGATTTAGAACTCCTCTTCAAACTCCCCCCCACACACACACACACATTTTTCAGGCTTGATTCCTTCTACAAGGCTATGGGTCAAGAAGGAGCAGATGTTTATCCCCATTACAGAGAAAGTGGAGCTAAGGGCTGTGCCTAGACCACACAGCAAGACAGGGCAAAGCAGGACCTAGAACACCTGCTGGTCCTTGACCCTTCACCACCACCTGTCATTTCATAAATCACTGTGTCTGTCCTCTGAGCACTTCCTCTGTACCAGGCCCCAGGCAAGGCTCCTAGACCACCACACCCATCTTTCCTGCCAGGGCATGGGGTTCAAATGTTGCATTTTGAACCCACATCCTGCCAAGAGCCTGGTTTCAAACTTTCAGCAGAACGAGGGCCCCAGTCAACCAGGCTTTCAGTGCAGCGTGTAAGTCATATTCCAGCAGGACTCCAAGCAGAGGGGAATTAATGAGTATGTAAACTTCCTCTCACCTCCTCCCATCCCACCGAAAGCCATGCTAGTGGACACTGTTGGGGTGGCTGCCAAAGGGGCTTGATCTTCAAGGTTGACTTACGGTGTTTTTACTGCTCTGGCTGACTGCCCATTTAGTCGTTGCTCTTTACAATTTGGGGGATGCTCTTCCAGCTGCAGGAATCAGAAGCCATGCCCCAGCCATGACTGGAACAGAAAGAAAAGGAACAGGGAACAGCAGCAGCAGGAGCTGGACCCTGAAGAAGGGGCAGAAGGAAGCAGCCACATTTTTGCTCGGCTGCAGGGGGCACGGGTGCTGAGGGAAACGCGGCAACAACAGTAACGACAGGATGAATGACTGTCTGCGGGAGCCCCGGTGATGAGTCGGGGCTGTGTCAAGCACTCCACGTGCCTAGGCTGTTTATTTAATCCTCCATCATTTTCTCATCCATTCAGCGACATTTAAGGAGCGTCCACCATGTGCCGTGACTGGGACAGACCAGTCTCAGTCTTTGTAGAGTTGCCATTACGGTGGGAAGACAATGAACACAGAAAAGGTACCATTTCAGTTGCTGATAAATGCTACAAAAAATAATAAACAGAAAGCCCAGGATGGCGCTTTGCACAGGGGATCAGGGGAAGCTTCTATGAGGAGGTGATCATTGAGCCTGAAGGACAGAAAGATTATGCACTTTTCAAAAAATGGAGTCAAGGGAGAGAGGTGGGAAACGTCCCAGGCAGAAAGAAAGAACAGCAAGTACAAAGGTCCTGAGGCGAGGGGAAAGGTGGTGAGACCCAGGACCGGCCAGGGGAGCAGGAAGAGGGAAGCGAGGTCAGAGGGGAAAGCGAGACTTGATAGATTACGCGTGAACAAGCTCACCTTGTGGACCATGGGCGAAGGCGGACCTCGGACACCTAGCCCTTGACTCTTCGCCACACTGCCATTTCAGAAATCGCCACGACACCCTCGGGCCAGGCACTGTGCCAGAGAAAGGGAAGGGTGACTGGTTTCTCCCGCCCAGCCAGTTCTCGGGAAAGGGGCTGAGAGTAAGGGATTGGTTCCCTGGGACTTGCCAATAGGAGAGGATTTGTCAACAGTATTGTAAACAGCATCTTAACAGCAGGACCCAACTCCTACGGAGAATTGCTGTTGTCCAGCTGCGCTAGGTGCAGAGTTTCACGTGAATGGCCTCATTTCTTCCTCCCAGCCCCGTGGGGTGGGGCCATTGGTATCCCCCTTTGGGCAAGAGGAAGATTATAAATCGGGGAGTGACAAGATCTGACAGACGTGTGACAAAAGGACAGCCTCAGCTGCGCATGCCCTCCCTCCACCCTCGGGGCAGCCCTGCACGGAGTGACCATCTGCCCCACGCAGACGAAGGCACTGAGGCTCACAGAGGTTAAATCACATGTCCTGGGTCACACAACAGTGAGAAACAGCGCTGCGGCCAATGAGATCCCAGCCTTAACCTTGCCCTGTGCTGGCGACAAAGAGAGGGAAGGGCTGGCTCCAGTGAGGAGGAGGGGACTACCAGGGGTACTTTGAGAACTTGGCCCCTAGCCTGGAATCTGGCCTCCGGATATTTTCCTGGCCTGAGCTCAGAGCCGCCCGCCCTCCCGCCCTCCCGCCCAGCCCACTGCCCCATGAAGGGAGTATTCTGCTGTCAGAGTCTCTGCTCTGGGAGAGCCCAGGCCGCAGCCACGAATGTCTTCAAAGACCTCTTATTAATGGCCCTCCCCAACCTGAGGTTTACATCCCCACACACCCCCGCACACACAGCCCGTGTCCCGGCCGCCCCACGCAGCCTCCGCTCTCTGGGCCCCATCTGCTGAGCGGTGCCCAGCCTGGCAAGAAGGCCAAGTCCTTCCCCGCTGGGCTGGCCGGACGTCACCGCTGTGCCTGAGCTGCCTACTAACTGCACAGTGAGAGGACTTCTTTGCTTCTTCCCAATCCCAACTGCCTCGGTTTCCCTTCTCGAGACAGAGGCAGGGGTCTGGGAGGTGACAAGCCACAGAAACTCCTGGAGGGTGTGTGGGCCACCTGGGGACATCAGGCCCTGCTGTCAAGACCAATCACCCTAAGCCTGTCTGAGGAGCTCCAGGCTTGGGAGCAGCTGTGAAAGCCGCCTTTGTGCCTGAGGAGAATGAGCTGCAAGAGGACGAGGGGCGCTGGCCCAGGGGACCCCTCTGGCCCTGGCTCCTGAGGCCAACACCAGCAGGGAGGACCCCCAGCCTGGCCCCTGAGGCCCACCCAGGCCTGGTGCCCACTCCGTGCCATGGGAGCTGCCCAGGGGAAGAAGGTAGGAGCCCCAGAGGGTCCTGTGGGGCCCTGGATGTGGAAAGGGAGCCTGGCTCTGCCGGGTGGGAGCCCTCACACCCCCCGCCAGCTCCTGGGAGCCTGAGCCAGGCACTGCCCTCCGGTCTCCCTCCCTGAGCTCACAGCCAAGATTTACATCTAGAAACCTGGCTGGGGCTCCCGGCAAAGCCAGTGACTGATCTTTCCGTCCCTGGAACAGACCTGGGGGCTGCCTGAGCTCTCAGCAGCCCAACCTCCCCACCGCGGCTCTCTGCTTCCCTGCGCAGGCTCCCTGGCCACCTCCCCATGTGCAGGGGAGCGTCGGCACAGGTGGATGCAGGGGCAAGATGAAAAACAAGGGTCATTATATTTAAGTTGGCCGACCGGTTGTTACCAGATATCAGGCTGTGGGCAAGTTGCTGAAGCTTTGCATAACTCATTTCCTCATCTGTAAAATGGGGGCGATAGCAGTCACTATCTCAGAGGCTCGTAGTGAGAATTAAATGAATTAAAATGCTAAGTATTTAAAACAGTGGCTGGCACATAGTGGGCTAAGTGTAAAATACACTCTGTTATTATTAGAATGCCCTTAATATTATTATCCAGAACTTTCTAAATCTGGGCTCTCAACTGGGGGTTTGTGGAAAGCACAGTCAGTGCTGAGTTTCTGAACATGGGGTCTGTGGGCAGCCGGCACCAGCCCTAGAGACAGCGTGTGGGAGGGGGCTGCGCCAAAGGTCACCGGCTCACCCTGGCCAAGTGGCTCAGCTGGTTGGAGCGTCGTCTCGTACACCAAAAATGTTGCTCATTTGATCCCCAGTCAGGACGCACAAGAGAAGCAACTGGTCGATGTTCCTCTCTCACATCCATGTTTCTCGTCTCGTACACCAAAAATGTTGCTCATTTGATCCCCAGTCAGGGCGCACAAGAGAAGCAACTGGTCGATGTTCCTCTCTCACATCCATGTTTCTCTGTTTCTCTCACATCAGTATCTCTCTCTCTCTCACTCTCTCTCTCTCCCCCTCCCCACCCCATCCCACCCCCTTCTCTCTCTCTCTGAGATCAATATATATGTCCTCCAATGAGGATTTAAAAAAATAGGTCACCTTTTCAAGGCTCACCCAGACCTCCTGGATCAGATCCCCTGGGAATCTGAAGTTACTCGCCAGCTCTCCAGGGGTTCTCATACATGCTCGCAGCCCACCTGGGCCCAGGGATGTGACCCCCGCGGTATGTGCAGGCTGCCCGGGGCCCCTCTGGATCTCAGCTCTGGGTCTGTAAAGTGGGGTGGTACCCAGAGGCCCCAATAAACAGGGGCTCTAATCTCCAAACAACCCATGACGACCTAGTACATTAAAGCTAGGGAGTGGCTCAGGGGCAAGGGGAGAAGAGCTGGCTTTTGGCCCCATTCTTCTTGAATCCAAACTTTCTGCCAACCCAGCACATCCCACACTTTTTAAACTTAAAGTAAAACACATCATGAAGGAAGTTCTCTGGACCTCAGTTTCCTCATTTGCAAAATGAGGGTGGTAGGCCAGATAATGCCTGGGGGCCCCCTAGTGCTGGTGTGGGCTCCTGCCCCCTCGGCAGCCCCCAATTTCATTTTCCTAAATGCTCTCCATCCTGGAGCCGTCACTACCCCATCACAATGCTCACTCCTGCTTACAGGGGCCAGGTGGGGGCCCTGCCGTCGGGGCAGGTAGCATCTCTGACCCAGGGGAGTCCCAGAGCTGCCTGCCCAGCCCAGCCCTGGCCCCAGCCCGTCCACCCTTCCTGCTCTGCCCTCTCCCAGGGGAGAATGAGCTCAGTCTCTAGATCCCGTCTCTGCTGAATGTGAATGTGGGGAGTCACCTCGGAGACCAGCTTCCTAGGCCTAGAAGAGGCCCTGACAAGGTCTAACCCAGGAATAGCAAAATGTGCCTCCTGTCCTGCCTATCCCACCTCCCTAACCCATGGCAGACATTGCAAATCAATCCCTGCACCCTCTCCCACAAATCTAGACAGCCACAGAACCCTTCTCAACACAGCATCTCAAGTCTCCCCTCACCGGTCCGTCAGAACAGCCCCCCCCGGTTGAAAGCCATGCCTGTCCTGGGCCCAGTCCCCCCGCCCCCGACTTCAGGGAAAAGGCCTCCAAGGACAAGGCAGCAGGGCACCATGACCAAGGACACGGGCTTGGAGGCAGACTGGGCCCGAGTCAGTTCCTCCACATCCTCTTCACCCCTGGGCAAGCAGCTGAGCCTCAGATGCTGCCTCAGTGAGCTAAAGATCTTTATCAGAGTGTCGTAAGACCTAAAAGACATCATGCCTGGGACAAAGCGCATGCTCAGTCAATGTCATCTTTCCCTGAATTTGATCCTCTCACACCTGTACCCTCTTCTGAGCTCGCAACTGTTCCTCTGAGCCACGAGGGTGTTGATACCACCCCCCGTGGCAGGTGAAAAAGCCAAGGCCCAGCAAACACGGCTTCTTCCAGCTAGCCAGTGGTGGAGCCAGCCTGGAGAAGGGCCATGAGCACGCACAGGCTGGGCCTGCTCACCATCCCCGGCCTGAAAGCCCACCCCACCCCACACAGTCCCGTCTCTTTCTCTCTCGATTTCTGGACACAACAGCCCCACTGGCCTCTGAGTGATGTCCGTGATGGGCCTGGCCGTGTGGAATGGAAAGCCCAGCATCCAATCATTTATTCTCCCACTAGCTTGTCCCATGAGGTTCACTGTACTGTCCTCAGACCCATTCCCATGGTTATAGCTTAATCATAGTCATAAAATAAAAGCTCTGGAAAATCCTTGGCGATATGGTCCAATCCCCTCCCCATTATACAGCTGGGGACTGAAGCCCAGAGAGGGGAAGGACCCGCCCAGGGCCATGCAGCCGGGGCCAGGGCATTTCCACAACATCTGGAACCTCCAAGCCAAACTGCAGAACCCACAGGAAGGCCGTGGTTCCCCTTCCCCAGCATCTTGAAGGGCAGGACTGAGCTGCCCCTTGGAGATGACTCCAGCCCACCAAGGCACTCTCCTGGTACATTACTGTCCACAGAATCCTCATCTGCCCCCGCACCAGCCTCCCACGGAAAAAGTTCACTGGGTACATACTGTGCTGGGAGCTGGGCCAGGATGGAAGGGCATGGTCCCTGCCCTCACGGCCTTCCCTGTTGGTTGGAGCGACTGAATGCAAACAAATAGCAATAGTCGCAGTGGAGACAGGTGTGACTGCGCAGATGTCAGGGTCATCCGTAGCTGCCATGTAGGGGCTGGGCGTGAGGACTCCAGGTAGTAGACAGCTGCGGAAATCCCATAACTCAGACGTCTCATTCAGGATGTTGTCTGCTACGAAGAATGGAAACCCCAGGTCCAGCTAGTTTAAACAATAAGGAAATGTACTGGGTTCCCTAAATGGAAGTTTAATGGTTCAATAATGTCTCCAGGACTTTTCCCAGGAGCCCCCCGCTAAGGTTCTCTTGAATTTCATTGGCTCAAATTAGGTCATGCTGTCACTCCTGACTTGTCCCCTGGGACACTGGTTTTGCCTGGAATCCTGACCCTGTTGCTGGCAAGGGATGGGAGTGGTACTGTGTGACCAGAGACCCCCTGTGAAGCTGGAGATCAGTTTCCCAGTGGCAGGGCTGGTGCGCCATGGGAGGGGAGGGGTGGATGCTGGGTGTTCGTCATAATGGCCCACCCTGAGGGAGGGGGGAGAGCGTCGCTGACTGCGGTGTGAACAGAGAGAATGGGAAGAACTTGAAAGTCGTCGAGTGTGGCACAAAGAGTGTGGAAGTCAGAGCACAGACATTGTTGCTTATACTCATCCTCGCGAACTTCCCTTGGCCTTGGCATTTTTTAATCTGCAAAGTTGTTACCCTAGCCACTATCAGAATTTTTGTAAGAGTCAAATGAAGATATTCTCAATACATGGAAACAATGTCTCTGTTTGGAATATTCTAGAAGCCGCAAACATTGGCCAGTGGCCATATGTTGACACTACAGCAGTGAGTGCAGGTAACAGGTCCTGGGCGGAGCCTGTTTTCAGCCCTTGCACTGCACAGCGAGGCCACGGCTCCTTGGGCAGCAATGCGTCTAGAAAAAGCAACTCCTGTGGGCCGCAGACACCAGCCGCACACTCGCAGAGACCGCAGGGCCTGGGCTCTCCACCCCGGCCCCCACTCAGCAGCCACTGTCTCTCCCCCGGGAAGGGGACAGGCCCGGAAGCTTCCGCAGGCTATTCCTAAGCAAGGTCAGCACCCCCAGGCCGTGACCTTCACTCTATCCTTACAGAGGCTGACATTACAAAAAGACACTAAATGATACCCTGATACTAGAATGTATATATTACTGGTAACAGCTCACATGCATTGCAGCTTTTGTACTAATTCTCTGACGGAATCTGCCAACAGATCTTGGAGGTGGGTGCTTTTATTACCCAAACAATCCAAGGTATGGAAAGATTAATCAAGAGCCTCAGAGCCACCCAGCTAGAAAGTGGTGGGGTCAAGTTTTGAAGCAGGCAGTTTAAGGAACCTGACCTCTTAGCCAGCAGACTTCAGTGTGGGTCTCACGAAAGTGGGCTCTTGCGCAGGCAGAACAGTGTTCAAATCCCACCTGGGCCCCCCATCGGGGCAACTTGCTTAACCTCTCTGGGCCTTAATCTTCTCATCTATCAAATGGGAAAATGATTTCCCCTCCCACACTGGGATGAGGCGAGGTGCCCAGCAAGCAGCAGGTGCTCGGGGAATGGTGGGTGAAACTGTTATTGTTGCTCTAGAAGCTGCAGGCGGCGCTCCAGCAGAGAGGGGCCAGCTGTGGCCCCAAATCCACAGTGTAACACTTGAAGGCTTGGGCACTTAGCATTCTCTAAAACATGCACCAAATTCAACACATCCAGGTTTTTCACTTCCGTGAACAAATCCTGTGTCCTGACTATTGATGTTTGTGAAGATGTTCATCACTTTGCATTCAACTTCATTAAAGAAAGTCTCTTTGGATGAAGCAAATGGGAAAAACCATGGGCGGTATGGCCAAATCGGATAAATGGCCTGGAAGGGTGTGTTTGTTCCTACAGGGCCCCCCGCAGGCTCCCTAAACAGTGATACCAGCGGATAAGGGACGGTTCCTGGGGCCGGCCCCCAGTTTAGGGGGTGTGAGGACCTCATCAGGAGGCTCTCCCAGTCCTTGCCACACCATGGCCTCGCCTCTGCCCACTGCCTCAAACTGCTTCCCTGAGGGCAGCTGGGCCGAGCGCCCGCTCCTCGGGTGACGGGGAGTCCGCCGCTGGGCTCCCAGAGGGCCCGGAACCGGAGGCTGGGGGACAAGCAGAGAAGGCGGTCAGGAGCCCATGGGGAGCGAGGGAGAGGATGCCCTCTCCTCACCCCCAGCGAAAGCCGAGCCCCGGCTCCTCGCTGAGCCCCGTCTCCCGCGTCAGTCCAGCCTCCCGGCCTGTACGCGGACCCGGTGACCAGGTGCCCTCCAACTGTCTCCAAACTCCTACCCCTATGCAGCCGGCCTCTGAGTTTCAAGCCCAGTACTCACCCACCTTCTCTCATAAGTGTTCTTGAACCAGGTGTGTATTGAGTTCTGACCGCGCACCTGACAGCTATTCCATCACAGGTGTGAGGGAAGACGAGGCGGACAAATATCAGCTGCTGAGCCGCCCCCCTTGGCAGCCCCCGTGCTCAGGGCCTTCACAAGCTGTGCCCCCCGCAGCTCCAGCAGGGCAGCGGCTGCCACGCACGCATCCGTGAGCAGGTGGACAACACCCATGGATGGGCTCCTCTGCCCTCGTGCCGCGCTGGGCCTCCGCACAGGTCCTGAGGCCTGTGCCCCTCCTGACACTGAGCAGGACACTCCACCTGCTTCTCTCATTTTATCCTCGCAAATGCCCCACGAGGAGGCTACTGTTCTTATCCCCGTTTTATCGGCCAGGACCCTGAGGCTCAGTGCTCACCAGCAAGGACACAGCAAGGCCGAGGACGCACTGACATCTGCCCAGCCAGGTGGCCCTCACTCTAGCCAGGCACCCTGCCTCCTTACCTCAAATCCTCCCTCCACCCATGACACGGAGGAGGAAACCGAGACCCACGCGTCAGGCTCAGAGCCGTTAGAAAGCACACAGGCGGGGGAAGATGAGGCCTGGCATTCGCTGACTGGGTGATGCCCAAGCCTCACTTTCTCATCTGTAACGCAGAGGTGAAAAGAGCGCCGACGCCGGCGATACGGTGTGGGGGTAGGTGAGGGAGCACCTGGGCACCTTGAACGCATTCCTTTCTCTCTGGGCCTCCGTTTCCCCATATGGGAACTCAGGGGTTGAACTGAATGATTCCCACTGCCCCTTCTGACCATGGCAAACGTGACAAAGTCCAGTTAATTTGGGGGAGGAAATGGGCACCTTTCCAGACCTTTCAGCTGGAGCCCAGAGATGGAGTTCAGGGCACTGACCTCATCACTTGGTTCTTGGCAGGACCCAGTGTGAAATGAAAATGTGAGCCCCTTATTCAGAAAGCATTATGACTCATAAGGCAATGAAAACAGAGGATCAATCCGAGCACAGGATCTTTCTGAGTGCATTCGCGACTACACAGGTCACATGCCCAGAAAGCCAGCCCCAGTGGT
This sequence comes from Micronycteris hirsuta, assembly GCA_004026765.1. Lineage (NCBI taxonomy): Eukaryota > Metazoa > Chordata > Mammalia > Chiroptera > Phyllostomidae > Micronycteris > Micronycteris hirsuta. The sequence goes on from PVJI01010532.1 coordinate 12,245, forward strand.
TGGTGTCGCCGGGGGACATGGTGTGTGGAGGGCCACGTTCCTGAGGTTCTGGGATTGGGCACAAGCACCCTGCCGGCACTGTGAGCATGGCTTTCCGACCTCAGGACAGTCCCTCAGTCCCAGGCTGTCCTTTTACTCCATCTGTTCACCCATGGATTTGAAAGCCCCTGAAGGTTTTCCTCCTCGGCCTGAGCACATTGGTAAGCAAACTGTCTTTCCCTTCGTTGTGAACCGCCCTCCCCACCTCACTCACCCCACCCTCAGAACGGCCTGGCCAGAAACCCTCGGAAAAGTTGGAGTTGACGTTTCTTCCCTGGGGAAGCTCAGGGACAGAGGATGGGGCTGGAGAGTTGCAGGGGGTGTACTGGCTGCAGCTGAAAGGGGCATTTGAAGGCAGGCAGAGTGGTCTTTGGAAGCAGGAAAAGGGCAGTTTTCCTGTCTCCCAAGGCCACCCAGTGGAGCTTCCCTTCTCCTCTGCCCTTGGCCCCTCAAGCTCAGTTCAGGAGTTGAATGTCCAGGGCTGCCTCGGCTGGGCACCGCACAAAAGCGATGAGCAGACAGGTGAGCAGGGCCAGAAGTCCAGGGCGCCCTCCCCCAGCGGAGCCTTGTGCCCAGTGCTGGCTGCTCTGCCCAGAGGAAGGGATGGCCCTTTGGAAGGCTGCAATGACATCACTGCCAGCCCTGCAATCCTCTCTTGTGAGGTTCACACTTTTCCTCTCCATCCTTGTGGCTGGAAGCCCCGCTTGGGAAGGAAAGAAATCAGAGAAAGAAAAGGGAGACAGAGGCCAGCTCAGCAGACTCTTCTAGGAAGCCTTCCCTGAGTGGATCCCAAATACCTGCGCAGACTGAGGGGCTCAGGTGAGAGGAGAGGACCAAGCTCGTCTCAGAGCTGCATCTGCATAAGTAGGCCTCCGCTTTTACTAACCTGGAGGCTAACAGGGGTAGCAGGGAAGGAAGGGGCCCGGGAGGTTAGGGGTTAGATGTTAGAGATTAGAAGGCTCCCTCACTCTCCCTGAGTTCCCCAGGCGAGGTCAAATCCCATTATAATCTCAAATGCCTCCACCACTCTGAGCACAGCTGTAATTTCATGTTTAATTTTGTGATTTATCCATGAGGAAAGAGACACTGCAATTGATTTTTAGCTCACCATGGTGTCCCTGGTACTTATCATATAATAGGCGGGCAATAAATTCAGGAAGGAAAAGAAAGAGAGAGGGAGGCTGCATCCCCTGGAAATAACTCCAGAGAGGGGTTGAAGACCAAGCTCATGAAAGGATCCACAGAACCTCAGGCTGGGGGGAAGGATGTCCTTTCTCCCACATGTCCCCTCCTTGCCTTCCAATAGCCTTGGCTTTGACCCAAATTCCCACACTTTCCACTCCACCTCCACCAGCTGACCACACACACACACACACACACACACAGAGGTCACCTGCACAACCTCCTGGCCAAATGCAGAATCCTCGTTGATTGTTCATCACTCATTCCACAAGTGCAGATCAGACACCTACTGGGTCCCAGGGTCCCGTCACTGGAGACCAACCAGTAACAGCACCGGGTCCTGTACTCGGGGTGCATGGCCAGCAGTGGAGAAAGCAGTCACCAGCGATGACAGGGCAGGTGCCAGGTGCTCTGATGAGGGAAACACAGAGGCCCCAGGGCGGGACGGGACCTCGCAAGGAGAGGAGCCATCAGGGAAGCTCCCAGATGTGCTCGCTGTGATCTGAAGACTGAAGGAGGGTGAACAGCTCAGGGCAGGGAGCAGTGTGGGGGCCCAACAGCATCTCAGGGATCTGAGGGGCACGTCCAGGGAACTGAGAGAGCCTCGTGGTTTGCCGCTTCCCTTCCCATGCGAGCTGAGTGGCGTCCCCTGATGGCTGGTTAGGGGCGGGTCTGCTGTGGGGCAGGTTCAAGTGGGGCGTCAACTCCCCACTCCCCATCGACACCCCCCACCCCCGCCACAGCTCCCATCGTCCCAACACCCAGCTATGCATCTGCCTCCGACTCTTTGATCAAGAACTTTTTCTTCTCTACTTTCTTTTGCTCAACTATTCAAAATAGGGGTGAGAGAAAAAGAGAGACTGAGACAGAGAAAGGCACATAGAGAAGTAGAGAAGGTCTCCTGAGAGCAGACTGAGGAAGCCCCAAGCCTGTCCTCCCCGACCTCACCTTCGGGTGTCCACCCGGCCTCTCTTTCAAGGCCTCCAGGCAGGAAAAGGGGAGAAGGAGCCAAGTGGCTGCCCGTACCCCTCCTCCAGCCCCAGGGGCAAATATCCATTCCTGGATGGTAGAGAAGGACGTTTTTTTCATTCTTTTACCTCACGCCATGCACCGCCTCTTAGTCCAGTCTTCTCTGCTCACTAACATGAAAAAGTCTTTTCCTCAGAGGTCCTGAGTGACCCTGGGCCAGACCACCACCCTCTCCAGGCTCCAGGTCTCCGCCCCCCATCAGGTTTGGTAGCCGGGCTACCCACTAGTTTAGGGGTAAATGAGTTGGGGGAAGGGGAACATCTCCCCCAAAGGATGTAGGGCCAGGATCCCAAGCACACAATGTCATTAGCCCCTCTCAGTGGCCTGGCCTGGGTTGCTTTCCTCATTTCATGGCCATCACGGGGTCGGATTAGATCACTGAGTTCAGATTCCCCACCCAAACCAAGGGCTTGCAGAGACCCAGCACGGCTCAGCCCAGCCTTGGCCTACACCCCCGCAAGGGGGACTGAAACGGCCCAAATGGTTCAGATGCCCAAGCAGTCACCACTCCTCCCAGGCCTCCAACCTTCTCGTCTGGAAAATGGGTGCTTCTCAAAGATAAAAATAAGAATGCTTTCCAATAACTGAACTCCCACAGAAACCTCCTCCAAACCCAGCCACAAAGGTACGACTTCCCATTCACCAATGCAAAACACCAGACTCAGAGAGGCTGAGTTCAGCAAGTACCAGAACTGGGACTTGAACCCAGGTACATCTGGCTCCACAGCCCCGCATTGTCATTGACTTATTTTTCAAATGTCAGGATGAAACTGTGCATCTCAAGCCAGAACAAATCTCCACCTGCTGGGTAGTGTTACTAGCCCACGGTGGCTTCAGTCCCACGGGGAGCAGTGGGAGCAGTGCTGAGGAAGGGCCCTAAAGTTCAGAAGAGTTTAATTTCCCTCATGAAAGGGCTTGGAGGTGGGCGGGAGGGGCCAAGTCAAAAGCTGGCTTGTGAGAAGGCAGAAACCCCAAACACGCTCCCTCGCGGGGCCCCAGGGATCCGCTTTCAGAACATTGTGTCTCCTAAACCGACATGAACAGGAGGCTTTGTGTAAGGGAGCGATCAGATCTCAGGGCCCAGGGCGGAGAGAAAGGGCGAGGAGCTGGGACTTTTCTTTTGCGATCTAAAAATCTAAGAGGAGGCCAAAAACAATCAGTGAGGCCTCTCCAGGGAAGCTGGGAGAGCCTGCCTCTGTCTTGGTGACATCTTAGTCCCAAGGAAACACAGGATGAGGCCTGGGATGTCCCACAAGGGACGTCACACCCAGAACCTGCAGAATTCAGCCAGAAGCTGGGCGGTGGTGCCGTTCTGAGGGACCACCCAGGGTTTTGTCCTTGTGCACCTGCACTCTTGGGGACACTTCGGGGTCATTTGAGGTATACAATATGGCAAATGTTTGTGGCAAATGTTCAGTGTAGCAAAAGTCCACCTGGTAGACTCTCCCTTGTCTCTTCCCAGGACTGGCTCCTTCAGTCTCAGCTCAGAGAGAGGCCTTCGTGACCCCTCCAGCTAAAGTAACCCCATCTCGGCCCCAGATCCAAGAGCTGCTTCTCAGAACTTACCACCATCTGAGATTGCCTTCTTTGGTTATTTCTTTAACTGTTTAATACCTGGCTTTCCCAACCAACATTCAGCTCCGTGAGGACAAGGACCTTGCCTGTCACTCACTCCGGACGCTCAGCGCCTAGCTCATGTCTGACATATGCCAGGCATGAGTGAGCCCATAGCTACCATTCAGGGGCCTCACCGCTTCATTCCACAAATATTTCCTGAATACCCACCTCTCAGCCAGAGGCTGCCCCAGGCCTGTGGCACAGAGGACAGCCCAGCGCCAGGAACACTTGTCAGTGACTCCGCTCAGTGGGTGGACAGACAGCGCAGGTCACAGTGAGTGACTGACTCATGGGAATTAGAAAAAACTTGCCCTTCTTCACAGACCTTCACCATTAGCTCCCAGAAAATCATATCAAAAGGTATTATCCACCATGACTACAGTGGGAAGCCAGCCTGGAGATGTCTCCCAGGACCAGCTGCCCCCTCTGCTGCCTTAATACCCTTCTCGCCATGCGCCTTCTACCCTCAGCAGCCCTGAGCCGAGGAAGAAAAAGCAAGATCTCGAATGATGGAGATGATTGATGTCGTTTCTGCCAGCCAGCCCGCTGAGGACATGCACTGTCATGTGGCTGCCCCACCGCTGGCCTGTCACACCCCCTTTGGGTGGGCAGCCTGCTCAGGCCCATCCTAGGTCCCCTCTGATGTGGGGTCTTCCAGGCCAGCCTTACTGCGAACCCCCAGCTTCAGCCCTTCCCTCGAGAGGCCCCAGGCGAGGTCACACCTGAGGTTAGTTTTTTTCTTTCTTCCAAAACCTCCACTTGGGTCCTTTTCCATAACTGGACTCAGGTTTTCCTGGGGGAAGAGTGCAGAATGAACTGGTCCTTGCATAACATGTCACATTATTCCTCAAAGATGATCTTTGGATAGGTAAACAAATTTTGTATTATAATTATTAAATTTTTAAAATTATTTTAACTCAATACTAGTTACAAAAGACTACTCAGAAAATAGTCACCGATAAGGTATAATGAAGCATGGCCAACGAACACCCAGTATCTGACCACTCAGCTAAAGGGAAAAGCACCCGACGGTTCCTTGGGAGGACGCCGGGCCCTGTCCACGCTTCCCCTTTCCTCCCTCTCCGAGGCCACCTTCCCTCCCGGCCCGGTCGCGGAACCCCTAAGCTCTACGTTGTTGAGATTCCAGCTTTGCATAAATGGGACTGGGATGTGTTGTCTTCGAGTTGCCTTTTCCATTTACTGTGTGTCCCTCAGGTTCGTGCGCCTCGCAGAGTGTGTCCGAGAGGCCCGCGCGGGGCGCGCAGAGTTGCGTCGGGCGGATGCCCCGCAGCTCACCTCTCCACTCTGCCGCCGGTGGGCGCTCCGGTTGTTCCCGGCGCCCCCCCCGTCGCGGGAATGTTGTGTGGGCTTTCCTGTGCGTGTCTCGGAGTGTCCACGTGTCTCTCACGCGTGGGTCCAGAAGCAGGACTGCTGAGTCTGAGCGCACGTACGTTCTCACCTTGTCGGCGCTGCACAGCTTTTCCCTACCCTCAGGGTCTCCCCTGGGCCTGGGGGTTACATTGACCCAAGACAGGTCACAGGAGGAAAGCTCACAGACTTTCTCCTGTGCGTGGGAGGCCCCAGGAGCTCACACACTGGCTTGAACAAAGAATAGCGAGTGAGAAGTAACTGAAATATATGGAGAAATTAAAGGAAGACAAGAGTTCTCTTAACAAGGTCTGTTGACACAGGTGTCCCTTGGCCTCAAGTCCCTGCATCTGGTGATGAGAATGTTTCTTTCCTCCTGGCATAAGAAGGGTATCTTTTACAGGGGACTCCAGGGCCGCTTCTGAAAAGGGAAGATCAAAGCACCCTTCTGATACCTACTGTTTTTAAAGTGTCTTTAGCTCAAAATAATCTTTCTGCCGAAGTAGCATATTTTAGAGAGGCATTTTCTACCATCCTTCTCTTCCCTGCGTGATAAAGCTGAGCCAGCGGTGACAAGCCACGCCCCCAGCGGCGGGGAGCTCCGCTGCCCGCCACCTGGCCAACATTCTGTTTGTCAAACATCTTCACCTGTGTGAAGCTCGTGCATGCATATTGATCACTCTTTATGGTTTTGCTTTCTTTTTTAAAAACAGCAGACTTGCCCTGGCTGGTGTAGCTCAGTGGATTGAGCGCGGGCTGGGAACCAGACAGTCCCGGTTCGATTCCCGGTAGGGGCATGTGCCTGGGTTGCGGGCTGGGTCCCCTGTGGGGGCCATGTGGGAGGCAACCATACATTGCTGTTTCTCTCTTTCTCTGTCTCCCTCCCTTCTCCTCTCTCTAGAAATGAATAAATAAAATCTTAAAAATAAATAAATAAAAAAATAAAAACAGCAGACTTGATTTAAAAGATATACTTGGAAGCCTATACATTGTTTTCAACCACTCCTGGAGCGTTTACCAATGCTTCACGTTCTAGGTTACAAAATACATGCAGGTAGCAAAGAATCAGTATCAGGCACGTCACAGTGCATCTACAGCATCATTAAAGGAAAACCCCAGACAAATTTTAAAAAGCTGAAATGTGTTTGGAAGACACAAACCACTTGTAAATTGACCAAAGAAGATATCAAGGAAAATTACTATATATCAAACTGTGTGGGATGCAGCTAAAATGATATTTAAGGAAAAGTTTATAGCCTTAAATGCAAATAGAAAAAAATGGCTGAGATTTAATGAACTAAATGGCAAAGTTAAGAAGTTGGTAAAAGAACAACAGAATCAATCCATAGGACACAAAATAAGGAAAAAATAAGAACAGAAACTAAAGAAGCAGAAAACAGATGTATAATAATGAAAATCAATATGGCCCAAAGTGCCCTGGTTTGTGTAGTTCAGTGGATTGAGCACAGGCCTGCGAACCAAAAGGGTTGCCAGTTCGATTCCCAGTCAGGGCACATGCCTGGGTTGCAGGCCAGGTCCCCATTTAGGGGCACACAGGAGGCAACCACACATTGGTGTTTCTCTCCCTCTCTTTCTCCTTCCATTCTCCTCTCTCTAAAAATAAATAAATAAATCTTTAAAAAAAATATATGACCACAAGTTGGCTCTTTTAAAAAGATAGTAGAAAATGATATGGCTGACTTTATGCCTGTAAAATTTTAAACTTTCTAGAAACACCGAGAAAATACTGTTGAACAAAATTGGCTTAAGGAGAAATAGAAAACCTGAATAGTTAATAACATTTAAAGAAATTCAATCATGAGTTCATCTTTCCACAAAGAAACCATTAGACCATCAGTTTTACAGGTGAATTCTATTAAACTTTAAAGGAATTCATTAACTTGGTTTTATAAAAAGTCTCATGGATAACAGAAAATGAAAGCACACTTCCCGCCTCATTTTATAATAAAATAACTTTGACATCAAAATTAAACAAGGACAGTGAAGGGAAAGTAAATTACAGGCCAACCCACCCACGAATATTGACGCAAAAAAAGTCCTAGGGAGGATTCCGGAGTCCCACCCAGGAGTGGTGGCCCTGGAACCATTTTTAGCCCGTGTGCTCCCAACACGTCCACTCTGTGAGCCTAGTCTGGGCCACGCAGCTCAGGGCCTCAGGGCCTCAGGACTGACACGGCCACGAGCTCCCTCTCCTCGGAGCCCTGCCGTTCCACAGCCAGGCCGGAGTCCGTGGAAAGTTTAGGTGGCAGTTTTTCCAGGGATGTCTCAGCTAGGCTCAGCCAGGTGAACACTGGAGAAAGGGAGGGACGCCCCGGGCGAGTTCACTGGCCCCGTCTGCAGGACTCGCTGGCCCATCTACTGCACTCCTCTGGCCCTGGCCTGCTCTGTGCACGGCCAGGAGCCTCCAGGCTGCAGAGCCCTGGCCTGCCTCCCAGGGAGTCACGGGCTGAGGGAGTTACAGTGTTTCTAGGAGCTGAACCAGGAGGTTGTCTGGGCACATGTGACATGAAGATCTCAGACTGGCCATAAGGACTGAAGCTTCCTGCTTTCTGCCCTCTGGCCGGCAAAGGCTCCACCATCCCAGGGCAAGGACTTGGCAATCATGAAAGACTGAGCATCTTAGGAGGAACAGGGAGGTGCAGAGAGCAGGGCCTCCTCCAAGCTCACCCTACACGGGGTGGTAATGGCCCTAGGATATCCAACCTTGGGGAGGGGGCATCAGGAAAGGCTTCCCAGAGAAGGTGCTCTCTAAGCAGAGCCCTAGAGGAGGGAGCCAGGCCAAGAGGAGGGCAACAGCCCTCCAGGTGGAGGGGAGAGAGGCCTTCCCACCACTCGGGGGACTGCAGGCAAATCCGAGCAGGAAGCAGAGGCTAGGCAGGGTCAGGGCAGGGATGAGTGCTGTAGCACTGAGGAGAGCAGGGGCCAGCAGTTGGTGGGGCCTGCGGAGCCGGGCTGGGGAGCTTGGCATGGGAGGCCCAAGGCTGGCAGCTGGAGTCAGTTCTAGCACAGCATTAGAAGCCTGGGCTATAGAGTCAGGAGCACTGTGGTTTGACTCCTGGCTTCTGTACTCGCTGCCTTTGTGACCTTGGCCACTTCCTTGACCTCTGTCGGCCTCAGCTTCCTCATCTGTGAAATGGGTTAAAAACAGAACCTGTTGAACACAATACTTGGCACACAGTAAGAGCTCCACAAATGGCTGCTATTTCTGTTGTTATTTTATCCGGCCAAAGAATTAGTCGCTTCCTTGGGCTGGAGTTCAGGGACAGTCATGGCTGGTGATTCAGAGCTGCCAGCCAGAAGAGACTACGTGTCCTTCCAAAGGGACCATACCAAAGCCCAGGAGTTGGAAGGGTGATGAGGGAATTGGGGGAGAGCGATAGAAATAGGCCCTGAACCCCACCCATTGCCGAAGAGCCAGAACGGAAGGTCCCTGAGACGCGCTGCCTCTGAGAGAGCAGACTCCGCGAAGCTGCTACTCAGCCAAAACAAACCTGCCTCCAAACAATGCCTTGGGGCGGGTCATGACCGGCGTGAGGTGAAGGAATTACAGATGTTTGGGTTTTTTCCTCTTTATTTTCCAAACTTTCCACAATACTCCATTTTTATCATCTTAAAAAGCAAACTTTGCTCCTGTCATTTTTCAAATTTTATTTTTTATTACTCAAATAATACATTTTTATAGAAAAGTCAGAAAATACTGATCAGAAGAGAAATAAAATCACCCAGCAGCCTTCCGCCCAGGATAGCCGCACCCAACACGTGGTGTGAATCCCGTCAGACCTTCCCCAGCCCGCAACCGCATCTGCATCTTGAGACCCTACAACGCCTTTCTCGCCACACTCCACGACAGAGCATGCGCTTCCTTTCGCATCAGTGCCTTTTTCGCGGATGCCTGGTGTTCCCCTAATCCGGACAGGTCGCAATTTAATTGGCCAATCCCGGATTTGGGGGCTTTTGGGTTGTTTTCTTATTCTTTCACATCCTAATAGATATATTTTGGTGCACGTACTTCGTCCTTCCTTTGGGATGAAGTCTGCGTTCAGGCTCTTGGATGGGTTTCTACGGAGGCGGGGACAAAGCGATACGTATGCGTGAGGCTGTGCCGACTTTCAGAGAGGAGAAAACGCGGCCGTATCAGATCCTTAAGGAGCTCGTTTTCCAAATCAGGAATCTCCGCTTGTCTCCCCTCGGTCTTCATTCTCATCCAGAGCACTTTGGCGACTCAGACCACAGGGCTTCAAACAACTTCATTTCAAGGAAATAATAATTTCCCACTTGACTAATAATTATTATGTGCCTGGCACCATCAGAGTACCTTACACGCACCATCTCACAACTCCAGGAAATCAGTGCCACTCTTATCCCCGTTTCAAAGATGGAAAACAGCTCAGGGAAGTTAGGTGCCTTGTCCAAGGTCACGTAGCAGCAGGTCAGCGGTGAACCCAGGAGTCGGAACCGCCACCAGGGCAGTGCGTGGGGATCCCAGAGGCGGGGATGCAAGCCCTGAAGCGCAGTGCCCCTGCTGCTCCCCATCAGGTAACCCAGGCCCTGGGCAGAGTTTCCATCAGGGGCCTGCCCATGTACAAGTGCTGCCTGATTGAAGGAGCCATCCAGGGCGGGCAGACGTCACATTGGCCTGGCAGGTCCTGCTAATGCTCCACTAAATACACCTCCTGAGAACAGCACCATCTCTGCAAGTACAAGATCAGCTGTCAAAGCTCTGCTGGTCCCAGACTGGGAGAGGGAAGTAGAGTGGATGGAGCAGATGTCGGGGTCTTTGGGGCAGGATCCCTCTGCCCTGCTGCCTCCCTTCACAGCGGGGCCCGTGTCTGCAGCAGCCCAGGCAAAGAGCAGTGTTATCTGGCTCAACACAGCCAAGTCCAAGTGCTCGGGGAGGCCAGAGTTTCCCTGAGCTACACTAGCGCCGCCTCCGCCCGTCACTCAGGTAGAAAGGAAGGTGGCCCTTGGAAATTCAGTACCTCCTCTGGGAATATTCGTGGTAAAGTTATTAACAGCTGGATTTGTTAGGCACTTCCTATGCCCCATACCTACACTAGAACCCTTACATCACCTAATTTCACCCTCTCAGCAACACTTTTATCATCCCCATTCTCCGGAGGGGAAACCGTGGCTTGGAGAAGTTCAGCGGTGACAGCTGGGAGGTATCAGAGTTCAGGTCAAGGCAGTCCGACCCCAGAGTCCACAGCCTTCTCCCTCTACCACTCAGCAAAACCAGGGAACTTGGGGAAAGTTCCAAATTTTGGTTTCTGACAGCAGTGGGCTCCCCAGGGGTAGGGACCGGGCCCTCCTCATCCCGACAGGCTGAGCCTATGGGTGAGAGATCCTGCATGGGACAAACCTGGAATAAAGCCCCTGTTTGCCACCTACCAGCTGTGTGGCCTTGGGAGATTTATTTAACATCTCTGAGCCTCAGTTTCCTCACCTGTGAATGGGAACCAATGAGACCCATTTAGCTTGGCGGCTGTAAGCAGCAAGTGAGATGATTCAGCACAGCAACTGGCCACAGTATGGTACCTGGTAAAGGGAAGTAGCTGGCTGCCATTAGCAATGTTATTTCCATCCTGCAAGTGATTCCCTGCTGTCTCTTCAAGTTCATTGCAAATCAGCATCTCCAAAAGGAAACAGCCTCAGGCTGTCTAGCTTCCAACTCGGAATAATAACGATGTAATAGTCGGTCTGCGGGAAGATGTAGTGACCGCACACTGTGCCAGGCTCCAAACCTAGGCACTGTCCTAGTCTTGGCATTTACTAGTCAAGACACAGCCCCGGGAGAGGGCGGCGGCTTCCCGCCCCGACCCTGCAGGGAGGAGAGAAGGGGTCAACAAGCCGGGCCCAGGCCGGCCCATCTGTGCACGAGGCCTGCTGAGGGCAAAGCTCACAGACGTTCCCACCTTCGGCTCCACACCCATGTCTGGGACCTGGAAGATGACTTTCCCTCCTCACAACCCCTCAGGTGGCTCCGAGTGGGGACTCGGAGTGGGGACTTGTCACCAGAAGTCTGGAGAAACAGGAGGAAGATGTGGGGGTGTTGGGGCCCAGGGCCTAGGGCCCAGGGCAGTGCTCAGTAAAGGTTTGTTGACCGACTCTGAGTGAGGGTTCTGTTTTTAGAGCACAATGGCTCAGGTGCTGGGCTCTGCCAGTCATCCAAGATAATATTGTGCCCCAGAGAAAATCAACTCTCCTGTGAGTTTAGGACTCGTTTCATTTTACAGAAGAAGAAGTGAAGGCCCAGAGGGGTTAAGACATTTGCCCGAGGTCATGTGATAAGAAGGGGGTGGCTGGGACAGACTCAAGTCTTCCATCCCATCCCCGGTTCCCCCGAGAACTCAGGCCTCAGGACTAGGACCAAACCCAGCTCCTGGGTGGTGGGCCTCATTTCAGGCCCTGTTTCTCATTTCCCACCACCACGCCCTGAGAACGCCCCCACCCCAACCCTGCCAGCCCCTCATCTCCTGACCCACTCCCCTGAGAGAGTGACCCCTGCAGATCCCAGGAAAGTGGCCAGTGGAAAGAAACACACGTGACCCCCCAACTCCAGCTCCGCGGACTTGCTGCTTATTCATAAATAAAAGAATGCCCAGGCTATTTTGGGCACCTGTAATTTTCTACTTGAATAACTAGGGAAGTGGCTGCCTGCCCGCTTCTCTGCCCTGCTCACGGCGCCAGAACCGGGGAAATGCGATCTCCCCTGGCGTAATGGGATCTAGGGCCAGGCCTCGCTGCTGATTTCCTTGCTTTTGTCCCGTTCCAGAAAACCCAGGTGTCCCCCATGCCACCTCCTTGGGGGTCTGGAGAGGGAGAATCCAGGCCAGGTTTGAATGCCATGGACTAGGTGGCTCCTTCCAGGAGGAAAATCCCAGCTCTGCCACGGGTCCAGTGTGGGACTTTGGGCAAGTGACTCAAACTCTCTGAGCCTCAGTTTCTTCATCTGTAAAATGGGGACAATTATACCACCTCGCAGGTTTGGTATAGGTGAGTGGCCTGGATGTCAGGGTTGTTGCCGCTCTGCTGCTCTTTCGGGCGTGAGGGAGGGGCTGTCTGGGAAGAGCCCTGCGTGGGACTCTCAGGCCGCCCTCAGGTTCTATTGCTGACTAGCTCTGGGCTGATACATAAGCCCAACTTCCCCTTAGTAATGTTACACAAAAGTATTTTTTCTATTTACCAAAATAGTCCATGATCGGTTTTTAAAATTCAGAAAAATGAAGAAATTTAAAATCATGGTAACTCTGAACTGCTACTACCTAGTGAGCACCTTCTCTGGTGCAGGCCACGCGCCAGGGCACTCCATTCACTGACTCTGACTCTCTCCGGTCTGCGCCTGGCCGTGGGTGAGAAAACGGGGCTCAGAGAGGTGCTGTACTCACAGAGGGTCACACTGCTGGGGAGCAAGTCAGAAAGCAGAACCGGTCCCTCCCTCTCCACAGCTGTTTTTCCATTGCACTGTTTTTCTATTGTAACGTGAAAATTATCCCAGGATCGCCCTGACTGGTGTGGCTCAGTGGCTTGGGCGTTGTCCTGCAAAGCGAAAGGTCAGAGACAGGACCCGGTCAGGGCATGCGCCTGGGCTGCAGGCTGGTCCCGTCGGAACGCTCGCGAAAGGCAACCGATTGTTGTTTCTCTCCCTCTTTTTCTCCCTTCCTTTCCCTCTCTCTACAAATAAATAAAATCTTTTTGTAAAAATTACCACAGTATCAACAGCTTCCAACGACACACTTTGATCACAGTTCCCATGGCCCAGAGTAGCTGTGGCCTCGCTGTGGCCTCGCTGTGGCCTCTGCTCCGTCTCACAGGGCGCTCTCAGGCTGTGTTTTCATCAGGAAGCTCGGCTGGGGAAGAACCTGCTTCTGAGCTCCTTTAGGTCGTCTGCAGAATTCGTTTCCTGTGGTTGCAGGATGGAAGATCCCAGATGTTTGCTAGGTGTTGGGTGGAGGCCACCCGCAGTTCTAGAAGCTGCCAGCAGTTTCGGCCATGTGGGCTTCTCAGCATGGCTGCTCACGTCATCAAGTCAGCAGGAAGAATCACACTCACAAATAGAAACATATATTACCAGAATTATGAGAGTGACAAGCCATCCCATTTGCCATAGTCTATTGTTAGATTCAAGTCACAGACCCCACCAACACTCTGAGGGAGGGGTCCCACCCAGGGGAGAGAGGGGCGTTTCAGGGTATTGCTCCTCCCACCAAAGCCAGCTTCTCATTTTCCCCAGCTTCCTCACCCCCACCCCCCAGCAGAAAACACAGAGCTGGCAAATGCGAAGTTACTTTTACCTTGTAAACATCTGGTCATATCCTGGGCCAGGGGGAGCAGAAATGGACAGGACAGAGATCTCAATCTCAGAAAACTTACCAAAAGGTTGTTTTCCTTACCAGTCAAGTGTTCTTTTGGTACTGGAGCCCTAAGTTAAGGGGGGAGAAAAGATAATATATCAGCTCATATAGCTTAAAGTCTAGGAATGATGGCTTCGGGCAAGACTGGATCCAAGGTCTCACATGAATTCTTCAAGACCTAGTTAGTCCCTGTCTTCCTCAGGCTCCACTTCCCTCTGGTTGAGCCCATTCCTCGGCCAGTCCCCTCATGAAAATTCCCATCAGTTTGGGGATCTTCCATTTGCCAATGGCTTTTACCATTTCTACAGCTAAGGTGTGAAGGTTGGAGAGAGAAACTGGTGTGAGGGAAGGGTAGCTTATGACTAAGAAGTCATTGGAAATGAAATTGAGAGTAGGTTGAAATGTAGGACTACAGTGCAGACAGAAAAGACTAGTCTTTACTGTGTGGTCCAATGTTTTCCAGCATGTTCCACAAGATTGTAATAGGTGTTAGGTGAGCCAAGGATTCTGAGGCCAACAGACTGGGTTAAGCCCAGTTAACCACGTTTCCTTCCTGCAGAGTCTCTACATGTTCACACTCCAGCTGTGAAGCTCCAGAAGAAAAGCTTAGGGCTACAGTATTCCCTGCAGTGAAGTTCTCAATTTTGCACTTTGGGGAATGCCGCTGTGGCTCATAGGGAGCCACTGAAGGCAGTGGAGCAAGATAGCACGACGCAGAAGTCTTCTGGGGAGAGTACAATGGAAGCCTCATAGGAGATGACCCTATCACGTGAAGGGTGATGGCCACCCAGACCGGGACAAAGGTGCACAGTGAGAGATGGGATATGGGAAAATATGCACACTGGCTTTCAAAACACAGCTATTTTCATGATGGTGACAGGGAAATTCAGTTTGGATTTTAGCTCTTCCACTGAAGGCAAGGGCAGTACAGGGGCAAACAGGGGTTCTAAAGCCCAGCAAACCAGTTTTTAACTCTATCACTTTGTCATTTGGGCAAGCTCCTGCTCCCTCTACACTCGGTTTCCTCACTTGTTCAGTGAGGATGTTAAGCTTTTTTTCGCAGGGTCCTTGCAAGCATTCCAAGATATATATATATATATATATATATATATATATCCACGATGGTGCTAGACCAGCCCTCCCGCCCAAAGTAACGTAACACTTGACAAAACAAGAGACAGCGTTGTCAGGCCATGGCGAGCAGGCAGTGTGTAACAGGTGCTGCAGTCCGGAGGGAAGATAAACTCACAGGTGAGCCCCCTCCTCGCCTGGGCTCTCTTCCCGGGAATGTCACAAGCATGGCACAGGGCAACAGGCCCAAACATAGCATGACGGTCTGTCTGCGCTCAGAAGGCAGAGACCAGAGTTTGAGTAACTGGGGCAACAAAAATAGAAGGAATCCGCAGGAAGAAGGGGAGCTGGATAGACAATGGGACCCCAGAACTCTGTGTGGGGCTCCCCCAGGACCCACAGTCCTTGCCCAAAGCCTGGGCTGTGTGTGCCTAGGGTGAGATCATCCAAGGTTTGCCAGAGAGCATTTGTTAGGGGCTTGAGAGTGATCTCAGCACAGGCCCAGCAGTGCGGGGACTCATTGGAGAGACTTTCGTCCCAGGCATCGAGCTGAAACACCAGAACGGCCGGGCCTCAGGAGTGGGGACCATGTTCTAGTGTAAGGGCTGCTCTAGGTCTGCTCTAACGAAACCCAAACCCAAAGCCAAATCCTTTGAGCTCCTTAGAGGACAAGGTTTGGAGGTGAGTCCTGCCAAGTTGGAAGGTTTGGTAAATAGCTTGAACTCTGCATGAGTCCTCCCTAACAAAGTGTAAAACTAAGCCCATGGGATTTCAAAGGCATCAGCCAGTAATTGTACTGCCTGCTAAAACAAAAACTTAACACTCTTCAGAAGAAAACAGAATCCAGAGTCCCTCCAACAAACACACCATATCCAGTATATGATCAAAATCTTCTAGACCTGCAAAGAAACAAGAAATTGTGATTTTCAATCAAGAAAAAAGAGGCCGTAGAAACTGACCCCAAGATAGTCCAGAGGTCAGATTTAGCAGATGAAGATGCTGAAGCACCTAATCCATGGTTTGGCACATAGTAGATGCCCAGTAAATGCCAGCTGCTGATCTCCATTAGAGCAAATTAATCATTTGTTTCCCAAAAGACTTTGAAACCCAAAGAAAATAAAGGGAAATACACCCCATCCTCATACACTGAATTCCTGCGGTCTCACTATCTAGGACTTGGAGGCGGGGCGGGGGCGGTGGCGGGGGGCTGCCCTGTGCATTAATGGAGAGACAAATCATGCCCCTCCACTCACTCACTGTGTGAGTCTCTCAACTCCTTGTGCCCCAGTTTTTCCATTTATATAATGGGGAGGGTGGGTAGGTCATCTCAAACAGCGCTTTGTTCCCAGGATTCTGAGTCTGTCCAGCACAAGAATGGTTTTCAGCCAGGAAATGCTCCAAGCTCGGGCCTGGAAGAACCAGTTGGAAAAGGAATTGGATCTACTTCTAATACCTTGGGGGAAACACCTGCTGGGGATGTCTCTCTCCCAGGTATAATACATGGGACTATGGGCAGAGCCAGGGCTCATTTTCCAAAGGAACCTTTCTTGAGAAATGTCTCCTAGCAACCAGCTCCACCAACAGACACCCTTCAGGGATCTCTGCAGAAACACAAAGGCCTTTTGTGGCTCCCTTCTTCAAAACCCCAAGATGGAACTGCTCACGAGCCGCGATGCTAATGTCAAACACAGAGAGTAGATGGAGGGACACTTGGTGGGGCAGAGGATATTGGGAAGATATCCACCCACAGCCTCAATCTCCTTTCCCTCTGTCAAATTTCCAGCAGTCTAGTTTTAGGGCTCAGAGCGCGGGCTAAGACCTGAGTTCAGAGTCCAGCTCTATCTATTAATAGCCTGGGCAACTTATTGAACCTCTCTGAGCCAGGTTCCCCATCTGTAAACCAGGGATAATAATATGTAGGAGTTTGGTGCTCCCCCTGGACCCCTTTTACTGCTCCGGCACACCCAGCTCCGCCATAGCTGTAGGCGTTGGCTGCTAATAGCTACACTCTTCTCTCAACAATTGCCCTTATCTGATGGGGGTGCTGCCTCACCCAGAGATACCTGGGAGGTTGACCTCATCTTCCTGGTTACCCCTTCCCACTGTCCTACAGGTAATAACTAACTGGTATGGAGGGAGAAAAGCTCAGCCTCCTCGCCCCGAAGTGGGACAGTGCCGTGGTGTCACGTACAGCCCAGCACTCCCCATGGCATCCAGCTGAGACTGGACTTCAGCTGAACTACATCTTTGCTTACCTTCTTCTCCTGCTGCACCCTGCTTCCCTTCCTGACTCCTGTACAGATTCCCCGTGACAGCGCTCCCTCCGTACATCACCCGCACAAAGGCCCCGGTGCAGGCTCTCCTAGAGAATCCAAAGACATGAGAGTACCCGCATCTCGGGCCACTGGGAGGACCCAAAGAAAGAATTCGGGTGCAGTGCCAGCCAATGCCTGGCACGCGGTGTCCTCCTCCTCCTCCTCTTCACTGTTACTGTCGTCATCAAGGACAGTCCTGGAGTCAGAGGGGCTTCTAACGTGGGCGAGAGCTGGGCAGTACTGGTGTGGGGGCATAGCTGCATTTAGATTGACTAATATAGTTGAAACAGAGTTCTCAGTTTTCCAAATGAGCACACTATTTTTCCTATTATAAAAACAATACAAGTTCATTGCCGAAAAGAAAACCCTCAGGAAATTTAAAGAAGTACAAAAAGGAATTAATAACTAAATGAATGAATGAAACTCTTCACCCCTTGAATATAATTACTATGGACATTTTCATTCCTACCCTTCCAAATAGTTTCCATATAAATTCACCTAATATACATACATAATATATTCACATAGTAGAGACACACACATA
This sequence comes from Micronycteris hirsuta, assembly GCA_004026765.1. Lineage (NCBI taxonomy): Eukaryota > Metazoa > Chordata > Mammalia > Chiroptera > Phyllostomidae > Micronycteris > Micronycteris hirsuta. The sequence goes on from PVJI01010532.1 coordinate 29,782, forward strand.
TACATATCTCTACATACAAACATATATTATTTATATATGTAACACTACATATGTGTGTGTATATATATATATTAATATGTATGTATATGTAACACTAAACCTAGAGCAAAACACCGCATGTGTCTGGTGTGGCTCCCTTGGTGGAGTGGCATTCGTACACCAAAACCTTGTGGGTTCAACCCCCGGTCAAGGCACATAGAGGAGGCGACAATCTACATTGCTCTCTCTCTCTGTCCCTACCCCTCTCTAAAAACCAATAAACATGTAATTTTAAAAAAAAACGCTACATATGCAATAATATATATAACCAATTTTGTTTTCCAAAAAATAGAACCACAGGTACTATTCTATAACCTGTCCTATCCTACTTGATTTTCTTATACAGCTGGTTGGCAGCTCCCAAACACAGATCTACGGCATCGGTTTTAGCCACAGATTGCTATATTTTATGGCGGTAACACAATTTATTTAACCAATTCCCTATCTCTGGACGTTTATCTGATTGTCAGTGTTCTTATTATTATGAACAATGCTGGTTACTGCACATCTTTGACCACAATCTTTATGCATGTGTTTGGTTATTTCCCTTAAACTCATTCCTAGAGGTGGAGTAGCCCAGAGAGCAGAATGCCCACGTTTCCCGCAGGCCGACAGTACTTCCAACTCCCTCCACTAGCGCACCTGTGCGTCCACTTCCCTACACTAGGTATCCAACACTAGGTATCATTTTGTTTTAATTTTTGCCAATCTGATAGGTGAAAAACAATACTCCATTGTTGCTTGAGTGTGCATTTCTTTGGTTTCTGGGGAGGCCAAGCATCTTTTCTTACGTTTGTGGGCCGTTTGAATTTCACCTGCGGGAACTGCCATTGTCAGTCCTTGGCGAGGCCCTTCTGGGTGTCTCCTCCCTCCCCCATAGCTCCCCTGGGGTGTTGTTTCGTAAGCAGTAAAGCCCTGCTTCCTACGGGATTGGCCTCCCAGGAAAGAGACTTCTGACCGTCAGACCCCAGCAGCCAGCCAGAGCCGGGATTAGTAGGGACCCAGTTCCTTGACCTCCAGGTGCCCCCTGGCCAAGTCCCCTCTCCTGGCCCTGTCCACATACCTACAGCACAGAGGCTATAGAAACCAGATCTGCTTAGAGAAAAAATTTGTTTTCTCCAAAATTCCAAACCCACCCAGCAAATACATTCCAGGAGTGATTATTAGCATGACTGAAGGAGTCTTTTCAGAAGAACATACTAGAACATTCCTTTCAAGTCCAGTGCTCCTGAGAGATTTAAAATGACATTGTACATATGCAAAGATTTATCACGGTTGCAAATACCCCAGCCATTGACCCAGGGGCTCTGCTGCTGGTAAGAATTTCCCCTCTGGGCGGGTGCTCTTGCCCGTGTATAGAACAATGTGTTTGAAGTGCTCATTAAAACATCACTCACAAAGGCCAAATAAATGGTTAACAACCTACATGTTCATCAGTAAAGAACTGCAAAATTAGTCCTGTATAACCTTTACCAGGAAACATTGTGCAAACAGGAAAATAATGAAGTTGATCTGAATGTGCACAGGTGGACAGATGCCCTCGAGATATCTTAAAGTGGCAGAAGCAAGTTACAGAGTAATGCACGGCGTCCCTTTTGTGCTTTTCAAAGGGGTAGGCTGGAATTGTTCCAAGTCTTTATGGAAGTGGAGACACACCCTGGGTGGGGGCACAGGAAACTACTTACAACACTTCATCTGGAGGGGAGGTTGGGGGTAAAGTATTTGGAGATTTTTAGGTCACACTTTATACATATCTGCATTGTTTAAATTATTGTCATAAATATGCTTTACCATTATGTAATGAAAAAACTGAAAAGTTTAAAACTGAGCCCATAATCCATAATTATAATCGTGATAATAGTATGACTGCTAAATAGCTCATTGAATGCCAATTTTGTGCCAGGTCCTAGCTATTCTCTCATTTCTTCTTAAAACCATTTCATGCATTGATACCCATTTTCTACATGAAGAAACTGAGTCTTAGGTTAAGAGATTTGTTACGGCCACATTTGATTAAAAAGCCCTGGTTCTTTCCACAACGCGCGGTTCTGGTGCCCAAGATGAGACCTGGCTGTGAGTGGGCTTTTTCCGAACCTGTACCCGTGGGTGGGCTGGTTTCCACGGGCAGCTGCTCTGCCACCTGTGCCCTGCAGCCATTCTCCTCCTGACTCGACTCCTTAGAGTCGCCCAGTCCATGCAAGCTACTTGAATTAATTAAAATTAACTAAGACTAAAATCTTGGTTCCATGGAGGCACTAGCCACACTTAAAGTGCAAAATATTCTCCTGTGGCTAACGGCTACCATACTGTCAGCACAGGACGTGCTATTGGGTAGCACTGCCTTATTGCAGCTGCAGAGCTGGGCAGACGGCCCCAGCCTGGCTCGTCCACTCGTGGGCCGAGCTGAGCAAGATGTGTAACCTCACTGTTCTCATCTGTAAAAAGGGGTGACATTAGAGCTACCTCACCAGGCTGTTGCAGGAATTAATGAGGATCGTACCTTTTGTATGGTTAGCCCAATGCCTGTCACGTGAGCTGCTTAAAGGGTAGCGAGGAGGGTAGGACTCCACAGTCAGACAAATTCATGACCTGGGGCAGGTCCCCTCACTACTCTGAGCCCTGCCTCCTTGTCTATAGCATAGTGTAAATGGCACCTCCCCTGGAAGGCTGCTGTGAGCATAAGAGCACATAGTCGGTGCTCAGGGAGGGCTGAGTCCCTTTTCCCCTTCCTGAAAGGGGGTTTCCTCTGCTAAGCAAAGTGCTCCTGTGAGGCCCAGAAGTAAAATATTCCAGAAGAAAGAATCCAGAAGGCCAATGTGCGAACAAATGAAGACTCACCCTCCAAAATAAAATGATCATGGGATACTGTTTTGCTACCCATCAGACTTGGGGAGGGAAGAAATAGTTTGAACTTTTTATTGAAGAATAACATAAGAGTAAAGGCATACCCCTACGATAAGTACACAACTCAATGAATTTTGAGAAACTGAAAACATCGGAACAACAGCCCTACTCCAGAGTCCCCGCGCCCTCCCGTCCACTATCACCTCCCCGCCACGAGTGTAACCACTGTCCCGACTCCTAATACTGTAGACTAGTTTTTAGTAGACAAACTTAAAGATTCATAACACCCAGAAACAGAATCAGAGATACATAGAAAAGGCTGGCAGCTGTCAGAGGGGCTGGGGGGCTGGGTGGAAAAGATGAAGGGATTAAATTTAAAGAAAAACAACTCATGGACACAGACAACAGTATGGTGATTGCCAGAGGAAAAGGGGGGTGTGGGGTGGTGGAAGAGGGCCAAGGGGGGCAGTAAATGGGGACAGAAAGAGGCTCGACTCTGGGGGGTGAGCGCATGGCACAGTGTGCAGACAATGTGCTATAGAGTTGAAGCCTGTATGGTTTTAGTAACCCATGTGACCCCAATAAATTCAACTAAAAAAGGATTAAGAACACCCAGAGGTAAGCAGATGCACACAGTCCAGTGGTCTCAGACACTGATGACGGGCGTGTGAGGCGATACGGCCATTCTGGAGGGTAACTTGTTTGCCTCTACTAAATTTAAAATCAGCAGGGCTGGGCAAAAGTAGGTTTGCAGCTGTGAGTATACAAAACAGAGTGCACTCTGTATTACTGTTTATTAATGATTGTATTATTTATTTGTATTATAACTGTGAACCTACTTTTGCCCCCCCCGTGTACCCCTTGGTCCAGCACTCCCACCTCGCAGCGCCAGCCCCAGAGAAGCACTCGCACCCACAGAGACACACGCACAGGGGTGTTTGGAGCAGGATGACTGGGGACTGCGACAAATTGGAAACCACCTGGAAGCACGACTACAGGGGACTGGATTTTTAAAACTGCAGGCACCGTGCTATATTATACACTGCTGATCAAAAGCGTGAAGTGGATCTCCATGGATTGATGTAGAAATATCCACAGGACACACGGTAGAGTCTAAAAAGCAAGCAGCAGGAAAGTGACCCAACACACACACAGCACCAAAACAGCGGTGACTCGGAGGACGGGGAGATGGGAGCTGAGGGGGCACATAAATTTATGTGCAGTTGGGTTGTTCCAAATGTGTAAAGTAGCGATGGATCTTTACAGGTCTGGCACAAATAACACCCCCTTTTTTATTACAAAATCTTTTATTACAAAATCACAAGCATGTAATTCTATAGCATAACAATATCACACTCAAGCACACCATATGACATTTTAGGTGAAATGTTCAAATTAAAACGATAAAATATTACACCCATATTATTACCCTACCAACCACACTGAAGCAGGCGTTACTTCTGCCAGATACTGTATACTACTTGTGTGAACTATTTTGCAAACTTTTAAGGAGAATTAGACAGCCCACCCACCAAGTCCAGGCGAGGAGAGGAAGGCGCCCCTCTGTTTCCGGGGCTGGGGTGGCTCCTTGCCCAGTGCCTCGGCGTGGGTCCCAGGAGGCGGTGTTCTGGGCTCAGAGGCCTGAGCACTGGAAAGAATGAGCAGTGAGGGGGCCCCAAGGCCGGGATCAGGAAGACAGCGCCCTCATTACCGCGCCTCGCCCAGAACCCAGCAGCAGCGTGCCGTACGTGGACCAGTGGAGAGGAATGCATCCCAAGTTTTGGTGCCTCTCCAAAGAGGTGCCCATACTTTAAAGGAAGGATGTCAAGGTTTGAGCCTCTCTGTCCCTGGGGGTGAAAGAGCGGGAGGCAGCAGGCGTCGCCTCACACAACACGGTGGCTTTATGAGAATCAGGAGCTGAGGCAGAGGCCCAAGGAGAGCCCTGCGACACCTGTGGGCTTAGGAATGGGGACAGGAGGAGGTGGGCAGCAGCCAAGGGTCCATATGGAGAGCATTCTACCTTGAAGAATTAGCTTGGCAGGGAGGCTGGCCCAGCTGACTCCATAGAGAAGAGTTCCTTAACCTCTCTGAGCCTCAGTTTCCTTTTCTGTAAAAGGGGGTGCAGCCTCTTGCTACTCCACACACACACGCATGCACTGCACATACCCACACCCCACGTGTGAAGGTGGCTAAGACCACAAGCTAGGAGTCAAACTGCCTCCAATCTAATTGAGTGCTACCGCTGGTGAGCTGTGTATCTTGTCCATCCGAGGCCTCAGCTTCCTTTCTCGCCTGTAAAACGGGAACCCCCTCTTCCCTAGCTCAGAGGACTATTATGAAGCTTAAGTGAGACCATATGGGTAAAGTCTCATCACAGTGTCCAGCTATAGGACATGCTCAATAAATGTTTGCTACAAGTAATCTGGCTTCCCTTCACTAAGCACCTACGTGCTGGGAACTACGCTACACATAAAAAGATCTCTGAATACGTCACAGTCCCTGTTTGCACAGTGTTTACAGTTTAATGGGGCAGGGGGTAAAAAGAAAGGACACCCAGAGACATACTTTCCTTTGATTCACGCCAACTTACAAGGACAAATACTTTAAGATCCTACCTCAACTCTTCCAAAGTCAGAATCAAGGCCCATCTATGTTCATCTAAACTGTAATTTTGCTATACCTCCTGCATCTCCACCACCAGTCCAAAGCATTGTGCACAGAAGTGACTTTAATGTGTCAAAAAAAAATCTATGTCGTGAAGATGTCGAAACACAACACATAAATTGATACAACCGCTGTTGAGAGTATCTACTACAGCTGACCTACGGCTGGGTACTTGCCCAACAGAAACCACACAGTGTTTACCCAAAAATTCATGGAAAGGTTCACAGCAGCTTTATTAGCCATAGCCTAAGCTGGAAACCACCCAAACATCCGTCCACGGGAGGGCACACAGCCATGCTGTGATGTCGCCGTGCAATGGAATACTGCTAGGCAGCAAAGAAAACGATCTGCTGGTGCAGGCAACAGCACTGACAGATCTCAGACACACTGCTGAGTGAAAGAGGCCAGGCCCCAAGGGGTAAACTTTATGATTCCATTGATATAAAGTCCTAGAACAGCAGACAAATCTATGATGGTAAGAGTCAGATTGCCGCTTACTCAGGGGAGAAAGTGGGCATTGGCTGAGGAGGAGCACAAGGGAGCCTTCTGGGGGCAAGAGCGGTTATATATTGATCTCGGAGGTGGTCACATGGGTGAACGCATGTGCGAGACTTCATAGAGCTGTGCGCCCGAGATGAGCGCGCTTTATGGATGTGTACTATTCCTCGAGTTTAAAATCTTTACAAGTAAACAAAGCAGGTCCCATAGGTGTTACTCTGTGCATGCATCTTGTGGGGAAGAGTAAGGAGGATGTGTGATGGGCCCATGGTCTCCTTGACGCTTCTCAAATGGAAGCATCAGCCTCCAGGAGAAGCAGTGGAGCAAAGTGAAGAAGAGGAGACTTTGGGGTTAGATCCACGGAAGGTCACCGAGGACGAACCCAAGAAAATTTTCTCAGCAATCAGGGCATGAAAAAAAAGCAGGTGGTGGCCAGAGAAAGGACAGGAGAAATGCAAATGTCTCTGGCTTCAGCCAACACTGCGTTGTGTTCAGCCGTAGTTAGGCATTGTACAATACACAATGGTACCTCCTCCGGGGTTGTATTTGTGTGCCGACTCTCACTGACCAAAATTATAACTAAGCCAGCACCTTCCGGTCCCTAAATGCTGTGAACAAATGAGGACTGGCCGTATTTCACAGCACGGTCCTTAGAAAAGACTATCAATTACCTGTAATACGTCAGCGAAGATCCAGGTGGCTTTTCAAATGAGCTTTGCCTTCACAAGGGGTTGCCTGCCAGTGAGCAGATTTCTCGCTCACCCAACTCCAGTCATTAAAAGGCGAGGGGCCTATGCCTTGGTCACTGAGGTTTTACTGGACACAGGTTGGCCTGATTTCCCCAAAATTCTTTCATGCGAGGTGGGCCAGGGAATGCAAGGGACAATTCTTTGAACTCTAGCTCTGGAAGCTGCTCCTTATGCAACTCTGGCTTTGTAATGCTAATGCTGCCCTTGGGACCCAGCCTCACTTCCCTGGTCTGTGTGGGGAGATGCAAGAAGAAGCTTGGAGCCCCTTAGAGCCCTCTGAAACAGGTCCTTTTTCTATGTCCTGGAATTTTCTTTCACAGATGAGGTTACTGGTCCTCTCAATCCCTTTGTTATCAACTGCAAAAGCAGCTTGGCCAAATCCCAAACACCCTCCCTCTTCTCCTATGGCCTCCTAGGTGGCAGCGCTCAAATGGGAACAACACCCCAGGGAAATGCCAGGACCCCAGGCCCTTCTGTCCACCCTGAATAATCCCTGGGGAAGCAGCAGGAGGCCTCCCTCCATTCTTACTCTCTGTGGAATTAGCCAGTTTCCCTATACAGCCCAGAGCTCCAGTGTGGGTTCATTCATTCACTCACTCCATTCATTCTTCCAGTAAATTGTTACTGTGCATCCAATACAAACCCATCTCTGGACTAGGTCCTGGGGAGACAACTGTGGATAGGCAGGTAGAGTCTAGTGGAGGAGAAGGGGCTCCAACAGTCATAACTCAGTGGTGAATATTAATATAAGGGAAGTCTGGGGTGCTGTGGGAGCACGTGGCCAAGGGGACCTCCTTGAGGAAGTGGCATTTCAGCCTAGACTACAGGACAGGAAGGAGTAGCCATGCAGAGCTTGTGCATAATCAGGAAGTGAGGGACAGCATGGCTTCCAGGGGACCTGACAGTTCTGGTGACTAGCATATGGGAGATGAGGGAAAGGAGCCCCCATTTCCTCGCTGACCTTCCCTCATATGACTGCCCCTGTGTCGCCTCCACACCAGCCCCCTTGGCCCCCTTGCTGTTCCCTGAACATTCTGGCACACTCCGGCCTCAGGACCCTTGCTCTGGTTGTTCCCTCTGTCTGTGACACTCTTGCGCAAGTTAATCTGTTGGCTAACACCCCTCTCCCTTCAAGGTGTGTGCTCACATCTCCCCGTGCCAGTGGGACCCTCTGAGCAGCCATTTATTGCCACATGCTACCCACACCCACTACTAACTCTGCCCTGGTTTTCCTTTGCTCCACAGTCTCCATCACCTTCTAACCTATTACCTACTTCACTTATTCGTTACTGTCCATCTACCCTACTAGAATGTCAGCTCCACAAGGTCAAGGGCTTTTGTTTTCTTCACGGAGGAAGCCCAAGCCCTTGAACATTTGAAGGAACAAACAGATGAGATTTGAGAGGTTGGCAGGGATGGTCCAGGTTGCAGAGGTCTTGAAGGCCAAGGCAAGGCATGTGAGTTTGACTCCAAGTGCAAAGGGAAGGCACCCACAGGTTTTCAGTAGGGCAGGATCAGAGTCCAAGTTACATTTTGAAAGCTTGCCCGGGGGTCTGTGTGGACTATGGCTGGAAGGAGAACAAGCTACCGCAGGCTTCCAGGTGAGCGGGAGCGGGGGCTGGGGTCAGGTGGAGGCAACGGAGAAGAAGATGGATTGAAGAGATACCAAGAGGTAATCCCACCATGCCTCAGTGACCTGAGGACTATGCAGTTTCAGAAAGACCGAGCGCAGCAGACCCCGAGTTCCTGTCTGAGTGACAGGGCCGGGGCCAGCTGCCAGATGGAGGTGCAGGGGAGGAGCAGCTGAGGGGCTGGAGCGGACAAGGCCTCTGTTTGGGCCACTGTGAGCTTGGCCTATTAGGCTTTCAAGTGGAGATGTCGAGTAGCCTACTGGACAGCATTTAGGCTCCAAGTGAAAGTCTGGATTGGTACACGTTTGCACACCATTGGCTTAGAATTATTTTTAAAGTCATGTAGAGGGAGAAAAGAAGATGTCTGAGAACTGACCTTCAGACCCAGTCCTGAGGCCTTCTGAATTGTCCCTTGACAGAGGAGGAGTTGGCCGGGGAGGTGGGGAGAAAGCTGACCAAGGAGAAGAAACTGTGTGGATAAGACCCCAGCATAAAAAAAAGACATGAATCTCAGTACTCTTCAAAATTGTCAAGGCCGTCAAAACTAAAGAGTCTGAGAAACTGTCAGGGCCCAGAGGAGCCCAGGGAGACACGGCTTTGGTGGATAATAGTACGTCAAAATTAGCTCATTAATCATAACAAATGAGCTACACTACATACACGTCAAATAATAGTAATAGAGAAACTGGGTGAAAGGTTTAAGAAACTCTCTGTACTATGTTCTCATTTTTCTGTAAATATAAAACTGTTCTAAAAATAATCTATTTTTTTTAAATGCATGAATCTCATAAATGGCGCCCAACACACATACATACTCCCATGACAATGATTTGTTTCTCTGGAGAGAATTTTGACCCGACCAGTCCCTTCTGTAGTCAGAAGACTCGGAGACTCTTTGAGATACATATCTCCTCACTCCTCCCCTACCAAGGAGCAGAAGGGCTGACCTCCACCCACTTTCTTTCTGTTCACAGAAAGAATACTCACCTCAGGCCATATTTCATAATGAAAAGGAGAAGCAGAGACTAAATGGTTCAGGTAAGTCGGACCCACCTAGAAGTCCTCAGGAGGTGCAACCTGAGTCAGTCCTTCTGTAATGCTCTGTAAACGCACATTCCTAGTCACAGTTTTCCTGATCTCCCGCCTTGTTCAAGAGCTGGCTTGGTCTTCCACCTGCAGTGAAAGCTTTGGTGCATCTGGGTTCAAATTCCAGCTCCACAGCTAACTTGGGCAACTCACTTGAGCCTTACTTTACTCATTTCTAAAAGGAGCATAACATACTTGATGAAAGAGTGGATTAAATGAGATGAATCCTCTGAAGAATAGATAGGAGATAGTGAATGCCAAATGTCTGGCATTGTTCCTGGCGCTCATGGTGGCCAGTTGTTGATGGGAGATATGATCAGTGTAGCCAGTCAGCGAGGTCCCTGAAGATCAAAGTGTGTCACTTGGGTCTTTGGGGCCTTGGGTGGTGACTGAGGATCACAGAAATACAAGGACCTCTGAATCAAAGCAGAAGCTAGGACTGAGCAGTGGCCAAGGGCCAGCCAGAGAGGACTTGGCTGGCAGGTGGCTTAAAAGACACCAAGCTGGAGAGGACACAGAAGTAGATGGAGGTGATACTCTGTGGCCAAGGTCCCAACAGCCAACTCAAGGTTCCCCAGCCCACACAGATACCACCTTAACAGATGCCCTCCAGGACCCTGGACAGCTCCCGAGGGGGCGTCTGGAGATTCCTGGGACACTACTTTTGTGGGTGAAGACTGGACTGGGCCTTGGCTCCTCCAACTAGCTGTGTGAGCATGAGCCAAGTAACTTCACCTCCCTGAGTCTGAATTATTTCATCTCTAAACTAGAATAATACCCACCCCCCTTCAGTGCTTCTGTGAAGAGTCAATGAGATAAGAGAGGCCCCTGTCTGAAGTCAGACTGTCTGAGCTTGTATCCCAGCTCCACACTGTGTGATCTCAAATCCTTTAACCTCTGTGAGCCTCAGTGTGCTTATCTGTAAAATTGGAAGACTAATAGACACTAATTCACAGGGCTGTGAAGATGAAATGAAATAGGACATAAAACACATTAGGGTTTTTTGTTTGTTTTAGCCAAGACTTAACACAGACTAGACATACAATAGATAATCAAAATTGTCAGTTTCTTATGTCTTCCAGGTCCACCTGGTTGACTTTGCCCCACCACCTTTAGATCCTTTTGGTCGGTCCTCCCATCTCTGCTGTTAGCGAGATCCACAAAGCCAGAGAAATCAATCTTGTGGAGTTCGCAGGCTTCCCAACCAAACTTCTTCCCTCAGTGAGGTCCCCTGCTTCTCACTGCCACCCAGCCCCAGGCTGCGTTGGAACACTTTTTGAAAAACACCAGTACACAGTGTCCATTCTGTGCTAGCCACTGTTTCAAGACTTATCAGTTACTCTTACAACCCTGTGAGACAAGAACCCATTTTGCAGATGAGAAAACTGAGACTGCGAGGTTCGGTAATTAGATCATATGGTGGCGCTAGGACCCGATCCCAAGGATGGTACTTCAGGCCCCCACACCTGCTTGCGGCATTCAGCGAGGCCCGCGGCCAGGAAATGAGGAGTAGGTAGGAGACCAGAGCTGGAACTCAAGGCACCCGGTTCTAGCCTTGTACCTGGAACCGCGGGGGGCCCGGAGTCTGCTCACCAGACGCTTACCTGCGCCCTGCCTGCTGCCTGGGCGGGGATACCTACCCCTGCCCTGACCCCCGTCCCTCCCCCAGCGGCGCCTCCGCGCCCGGCGCCCGGATCTCGGAGGTAACCTGATCCACCGCGGGGTTTTGGCCTCGGAGCCGCGTCACCGCCGCCGAGACTCTGCGGCCCGGGACTGCGCTCCACTGTGCGCTCCCCGCCGGCAGCGCCCGCTCCGCAGTCCGGCGCGCGGGAGCATGGCGCAGAGGCTGGGCGAGCGGGCACGGGGGCCCGCCGAGGCCACGGGACTCTACCGGGCAGTGCTGCTCCGGTCGGGTGAGTAGGGGCGAGGCCACCAGGCCTCCGACTCGGAGGCGCTCGAAGCGGGCAAGGTGGGCGCTCTGAGTTCGGCCCCTGGCCAGCCCGGCGCCCCGCGCTTTGGTCTTTCACTGCTCTGCTGCCCTGCTTTCCTTTCCTTTTTCCTCCTTTCTTTCATTCTTCTTAACTACCTTTTTCCTTTTTCCTTTTTGTCTTTCATTCCTTTTTTTCTTACTTTCGGGGATTCTCTCTCTGTCGCTCCCTCTCCCCTGACAACAAGCGTCCGGGAGGTTCCGTCCCTGGCCGGTCGGCCTCTTAAGCGGAGACTCACAAGTGCGCGGACTCGGGGGCGCGGAGAAGGGGTGCGACCCGGGCGCGCTCGGCGCGGCGCAGAGGAGCACCGGACGGGCGGATGTCTCGTTAGCCGCGGGGAGGGGAGAGAGCGAGTTACTGGGAAACGAGCAACCTTTTCCCTCTATGTGTCATTTAAGGAGAAACAAGTTTGCAAGGAAACACAGCCGCGGTCGTTGTTTAGGGTGGGAGTTGGGTGACAAGTGTGTTTTCTCCCATTTGCCTGTTTGTTTGAAGTAAACACATTGTCTTTCTACTCAGGACAATAAAAGGGTTTTTATTTAGGAAAATGAAACAAAACGTAACTTATGGTCAGTGTGCAAGTAATTTGGAAAACACAGGAATGTAGAAGGAAAAGAATGCCCGCGGTTAGCGTTTGGCGCGTTTTCTTCGGGACTTGGCTCTCGGGAGAGACTTTCGGGGAAGGCGGAGAGCAGCCTCCCGCGGTGCCTGCCACTGAGGGGCGCGTGGTCAGAAAGCCTCGAGGGACGAGGGCTCATGGGGCAGTGACCCTCCGCCCTGGGCAAGGGCGCCCCACGCAGTGGTCCTGCCCACGGAGCCCTGGAGCCGAAAGCGAGAGGTCGCGCCGGCCCGGGCGACCCGTCCGCTGTGGGACCGATGGGCTTTCGCACTCAGACTGGCTTTGCCCGGGGACACCCACCGCGGAGCCGCTGCTCGGGACGACGGGCCTGCGGGTCTCTAAGCCCGAAGCGAGAGCTGGCCGAGACGGCGGGGCTGGCGGCGCCTGCCTGGGGGTGGGGGTGGGGGGGTCTCAAATCTGGCGGAGCCGGCCGTCAGACAGGGAGGGGCTCTCCGACTCCGATTTCAAATCCCAGCTCCAGCGGCTTCCCCACCGCGCGCTCTCCCAGGCGTCCCCACCCAGTTCCTGTCTTCTGCCGAAGTCGCGGAGAGCGCGTCTCTACTCAGAAACGCGGTTTCCTCGAACTCGGAGCTGCAGCCGCGAGCCCCGCTCCAGAGGTAGCATTTTTCGCTGGCAGCCGGATCCAACTAGCGGGCGCGTTCGAGTCGTCCAGGGGCCACGGGCTTGCCTAGTAATTGTGCTGCACACAGGGACACAGAGACACAGCGACACAGCGACACAGCCAGGAGCGCAGCAGAGGCCTGGGACGGGGGCCACGTACTCTGCGCTGCGCACTGTGCCCGTAGCTCATTCTGTCTCCACAGCCCTGCAAGGTCCCTGCCAATTGCCATCCCCGTTTCATGGACAGGCAGACTGAGGCTCCGAGAGCTTGCCCTTGGCCCTGCCAGGGAACACTTTCCATCCCACTGCAGGGTAGAAAACACATTCAAACTTGGGTCCCACACGCCTTCTGAGAATAGTAATAATAATGGCAAATGATTGTTGGTCACTTATTATTAAGGCTGCTCTCTCTGCAGATGCTGGACATCTCGTGAACTTCATTCATTTAATCTTCCAGCCAATATTCATTGACCACTGTTATGCACTAGGCCCCGTGCAAGGCACAGGCATGTACCAGTAAATAAAACAGACATGCCCCTCTTCTCAGGGAGGTACGTAGTACCAACCTCTATTTTAAACATGAGGAAACTGAGGCTCAGTAGGTAACATGAGCTGCTGAAGGCCATGCAGCCAGTCAGGGGTGGGCTGTGTGCCTTGGCTGCCTCACACAAGGAAGAGCAAGGAGAAAGGGGGGGTGAGGCACCAACTAGCCATTTAGTGAGGAGGCAAAAGCCGCCCCCACCACCTGCAGAAACCTGTAAAGACAGGATTGTAGGGTCAAGCCCAGGATGGCAGCCATTCCGTACAGTGACCTCAAGTCATGCTCCCAAAGTAATATAACACTTTTGAGAAAAAGTCATCCCAAATTATTTTAAAATAAGCCTTAATATTAAAGTATTACCATGACTACCTTAAAGACTTACCATAAGTAATCTGGGAAATCAAGAATAAAGAAAGGGAAGCCTTACCCAGAATCCTACTGACCATAACCAGCCACCGGTACCAATAGGGATGCTTCCTTCCCATCTTCGCTGTGCATAGTTATGCGGTGGTAACGTGTTTGTTTCACCCTGCTGAGATTCTGCTGACTCTAGTCTCCGATTCCCCTTTTTTCACTTGGATGAAAATCTTTAACGCTTTTAAGTGGGTTATTGAGATAACAGCTACCTCTTCGGAGCCCCGACTCTGGGGCAGGCACTGTGGAAAGGGTTTCCAGTGCCATATTTCCCTTATTCCTCAGCAGAGTGTCTGCCCGTTTTAGAGAGGAGGACGTGGGGAGTTGGAATTCACCTAGCTGTCTGGCCGTGGAGCCAGGAGCAGTGTCTGCGGTGACACCAGAGCCCAGAGCGTGAGCCACTGAGTTGGAAGGGTCACTTGTGGGGAATCACTCATGCTTGGCCGTGCTTGGTGGGCGGTGCCGTGCTCTAGTGAGATCCCCCTGCGGCTTGTTACCAGCATCCTACCTGGGGCTCAGACCAGGCTCCTGGCAGGGAGGGAAGCGTGTCTCTGCTGCACAGAGAGCCTCCCCCCAGGTGCCCGTGGGCGTCAGCGACTGTACGGCCCCTCTGCAGCCCGAGGGGCAGCCAAAGCCTCCCTCCCAGCCTTCCAGGTAAGGCTGCCACGTACAGGGTACCCACTTAGATTTTAGTTTCAGATACACAACGAATAATAATTTAGAGTCTAAAAAATTATGCATTGCTTATCTGAAGTTCTCCTTTAACTAGGCATGCTGCATTTTTTTGTTTTTAATCCTCACCTGAGGATATTTTCATTGACTTGAGAGAGAGGGAAACAACAATGTGTGAGAGAAACATGGATCTAAACTGCAACCTAGGTATGTGCCTGACCCCGAACCTGCAACCTTTTGATGTGCTGAGTGAAGCTCCAACCAGCTGAGCCAACCAGCGGGGGCTGACATGCTGCGTTTTTATTTGCTTTGTCTGACAATCCCACTACCAGGAGTCATGGAGCTTTGCTGGGCTTGGCGAGCTGTGGTCTGCCCAGGTTCTCCCGTACGCACACACACCCTCACCCTCGCACACATCCCTCTCTTCATCCCTAGATGGACCCACTGTCCCTCTCTTGTCTGACTACAAGCGGGTTAAACTGTGTCGGGGTGGGGGGCATCCCGGGGCCCTCTGTGGCTAAGAGACCAGATTAACTGTGCCTAATTGCAGCTGGGTTGACAGCCAGCTTTCTGAAACAAGACTCAGTTCTTCCTCGCTCCCTCACACTTTCCTGTTTTCACACTTGAAATCCCTCCACTGGGTAAATTCTTCCTAGTTCAAACTTGTTGTAAAGGCAACTCTCATTACTTTTATAATCTCTCCGTGGATCCCATGACAAGTTTTTCTGCCAAGGCAGCTTCTCCCCCTGCCCCCACCCGCCCCGTGTCCTTTCAGCCCAACACATAGGGGGTGTGGGGCGGGGGTGGGGGTGGGGGTTGGATCCTAGGGTTGTTGTGTGGGTGGCTCTCCAAACCCTCACTGAGGCTTTGAAAAGTGGCCTTGGAGAATTACAATGAATACAGGGCTGGGAAGGAAGTTTTGAGTTGCCATGGAAACTTCTTGTCTGATGTTTGTGGGCCCCCGATAAGCTGCTCCAGGCGCCTGTCGGCTTGGAGAAAAAGGGCAAAAATGAAAGGAAAGACGTTTTTGGAGTTTTTTAATGCAAGCTGCAGCCACAGCCCAGTGTAGATGCAGGAAGATTGCCCAGCTCTTGCTCGCGACGGCTTTGTGAGGTCTTCGCTGCTTCTTCCTTTTGCTCCTCTTGTTCCCCAAAACACAAATCTCAGCAGGGCAGGAAGGGACCGTGAGAGGGATGTGCACAGCACCTGGGTGCCCCTTCAGTCCTACGAGGATTGACGCTCATACCCAGGCCCCTAGTGTACCACAGTCCTTCCCTTCAGGAGCAAGGAAAGGCCTCCAGGCAGACAAGGCGGGAGGCAGCAGCTGCGGTTGAAGCACAACGTAAACTGCTAAAAGGCTCGCTTTCCCAGGAGGCCCCTACTTTCCAACATTCACAATGAACGTGACTGCATCAGATGTGCGTCATCACCCTGGTTAGTTGGAAAAGGTTGTTCTTTTTCATATGTTTAATCGTTATGGCTTTTTTTTTTCTGCTAGCAAAAGAAATCGATGCTTGCTTGTCCTTTTTAAGCCACAACCATTACAAAAATATAGTGAAAAGGAGAAAGGCCTGTAATTTTATGCCATAGAATAGTTATAAACATTCTAATATAAACACATCCCCAGAATATAAACACATCCCCAGGGGCATATGTTAAAAATCCAGATTCCTAGGCCCCTCCCTCACAGGTTCCGACGCAGCAGTCCAGGAGCCTGGCCCAGCGGTCCCACTCGGACACGCATTCTCGCGAGGCCAGTGATAACGTCTGCCGTGCAGTGATCTAGAGCTGACCTCTGTTAACAGCTGAGTGTCTGGCCTCCGGGCTGGCTGTGTGCACGCAGCCGACCCTTGAGCAATATGGGCCTGATCGGCACAGGCCCACTCTAGGTGAGTTCGCTTCCATAAATACTGTAAATGTATTTTTCTCTTGTTTGTGATTTTATTAACAACACTCTCTTTCTTGTAAGAATACTTTCATGTAAGAATACAATATATAATACAAAAAATGTGTTTTAATCAACTGTTTATGTTATCGGGAAGGTCTCTGGTCAACAGTAGGCTATTAGTTTCGGGGGAGTTCAAAGTTAAAAGTGGACTTTCAACTGCACCGGGGATCGGTGCCCCTGACCCCTTCATTGTTCAAGGATCAACTGTACCATTTTATCTTGGAAAAAAGGGGGAGTTATAACACACGTGGTCTTGCAGTTTGATTTCTCACTGAGCATGAAGTGGACATCTCTTTGGGTCAATAGACATGCTATTGACTGCATCGTATTATGGGGTGTAGCAAAACCTCTTGCTGATGGGGTGTGGCTGAGGAAACAGTGGCTACTGGTCGTTGACCTCACATATAGTTACACACACGTGTGTGCACACACACACAAACACACACAGCAAGATGGTGCTGTAACAAGCTCAAGGATATCAATGCTTTTGGTGTCTGCAAGTCAACAATTGGTACTAAGCACTTGGTATACTTAGAAGGACAGGAATACTAAGAAGGATAAGGGGGGCGGGGCCCGGCCCTCAGGCTGGCAGTCTAGCAGGTGAGCCTGATGGTGTTGTACACGAGGTGAACCGCGAGAAGAGCTTTAGTGGAAGAAGTACAGCGAGTCCCAACCGCCTGGGGGAAATGGCTCCCAGCATCAGGGGTTCCTGCACAACTCTCCTTGGGACCACCATCGGAGTCTTCCAGTGAAGGAAACACAAAGTAGGCTCAGAGGCCATGCTGGCCCCCGTGTGGACATGGGGACTGGCGGGGCCTGCTCCTCTGCAGGGAGCTGGATGGCGGGCTTCTGTCTTCCTTAGGTGGGGAGCAGAGCTGTCGGCGGTTCTCCTGCCCCAGGATCCCTGGTGTCCCTCCAGTGGCCAGTAGGCACTGGGAATGATTCGGAAAAGTCACTGTGGGCTTCAGGAAATGCCCACAGAGTCATTTGCAGAGCAGGACAGCGTGGGGGTGGGACCAAAGGCGAGAAGAGTGGTTTGACAAGAATTTAGTTGTTGTTCTCCATGTCAGAATTTAGTGAAATTAAGCCGCAGCAGGATGGAAGGCTGGGGGAGGCTACCATTCAAAGTACCTCAAGAGGAGCAGAATTTAGGAAGAAGAAACAAAAAGGAACACTCATGGTTTCCAAAAAATGACTTTCTTCTGAGCACTTGTGATCTCTAAGCGTCACCAGGAGGGCCAGCCTGGCCAAGGTTCCCAGGACATGCCCCACCTGCCCCCAGCCCCTCTTCAGCCCCGTCTCCCACCTCCTCCTCAGGCCTAGCCCTCCAGTCCCCCAGCCCCACTGGCCTTCCTCCATCATACCAAGCTCGTTCCCACGCCGGGAGCTTTCCACGAGCTCACCTTACTCCCTACAATGCTCTCCTATGTGATCGGCCTTCACTTGTGACTCCTCACCATTCAGGCCTCCATAAAATGTCACCTCCTCAGTGTCCGCCCTCTCTAAGCTCCAGACCCTCCCTTCACCTCACCCAGCCTTACTTTCATCATAGCACTCATCAAAGCTCAGCATTTTCTTGTCTTATTATTTGTCTGTCCCCCATGCCCTGAGTGCAGGCTGTTTGCACACAGAGATACCATCTGTCCCACTCACACTGTAGCTCCAGCACTTGGAACAGTGCCAGAAATAGTAGGTGCTCAATAAATGTTGATTCAATGAATAGTAGAGGCAAAAATTGCATTTTTAATGCCCCTTTTCATAGTTGGTATATGTCCTGAGCCTCATCGCCTTCCAGACAAAAAGACTCTTCATGAGAAAATAAAGGGGGGAGGAAGGCCCAGTTTAACTGGTAGATGCCAGCTTCCTCACTGGGGGACTAAGGGTAATGATAAAAAGCTAGAAAACACTTCCAAATTTTCCAGTGAACGTTGATTCTGAAATTAGAAGAACACTTCCGTTATCTGTAAGCACCTAGGTCGGCCTCTGGCGTCTATACACATTCTTGCTTTTTGCTTCCACACATTCACTCACCGAGCCAGGACTTACGACATGTATATCCCGCTGGGCCCACTGCTACCTGCCGGGGCCTTACCCTCCGGTCACATCCAGTCCAGTTCTCTCTGCAGGAAAAGCCCTATTTGCTGAGCATTGACTAATGTCTTTCACTAATGTCATCTCATCTATGTTTCCTCCCAACCACCCTGTTATTCTCTCCACTTGACAAACACAGAAACCAAGGCTCAGGGGCATCGACTGGCTGCCAAAGGGGCTGGTGCCCAAGCCAGGGCTGACCCAGGTGCCCGGAGCTTCCCTTTCCCCACATGGTCCCCTGGTCATGTTGGTGCCTCTGATGTTCAGATGAAGTTCAGGGTATCCAATGAATAATGTGTGTGCAGCTTTGGGCCCATCAGTGGGCAGCCAAGAGCTGATCCAGTGTTGTTTCCCCTTCCCCTTTACACCCCAGAAGCTCCCAGCCGGCAGCAGGAAGTCTGGCTTCCTTTGCATCAGGGATGTTCGGGGCTGCTCGGGGCTGCACTCTTGCCGACCCTCGCATTAGAAACAAGGGAAATGCCTCTAGAGAGCTGCCTGCTCAGAACAAAGCCTGGCATGTTTCTCTCTCTGCCACAATCTGACAAAACAGGTGTTTATTTGCGTCTCTCAAACCTGTGGCTTGGACACCGAGTTCTGCATTGTGGAAGTGGCTGAGCACCAAGTGAAATACTCGTTACTATAGTAACAGTTCCTTTTTATTGATACCAGAATAAACAGGAATGCAAAGAGGCCTCACTGGCTGGCACATTTCAGCCTCCTGCGTTCCCCAGGGGTTTAAGAACCGCCTTCTGGAGGCGGCTCTCTGTGCTAGTCTGGGACTTCTCTGAGGAGTGAGGAGCCCAGCAACAACCATCCCGACTTCCCTTCCCGCCGACACCAAGAAGTAAGACCGTTTCTCTTCTGTTTCACCTGCTGTGGAGCCGGGTGCTCTGCCAGGAGGAGGTGCGAGGTTAGGAGGGCAGCGCTGGTGCACTGGGGTGGGCTGTGAGGGGAGCGGAGCTATTTGAGCTTGGTTACTCAGGCTATGTCCCCCATCTGTGAGTGAGTGGGGAGGTAGCTCCTGGCTCTCTGGGCTGGGGAAATGATAGGCGACAAAGTGGAGGGAGCACTGAGGTACAGCCCTCCATTCTCATTGATCTCTGTCTTCTAAATCCTCAGATGATCTGAGCTTATGCAGGATCTGACTCACCCACATTCGTTACACACAGTATGGCAGTTTGATTCTCTTCAGCCCTGCTGGACAAAAGGCTGAGGGAACACACGTTCCGGCATCCGATAGAGCCCAGCTCAGGTTCTAGCGCCTTCTTTTGCTGGCTGTGTGATCTGGGAAAATTGCATTGGCTCCTCCGAGCCTCGGTTTCTTCATCTGTAAAAAGGGATAATGATAGTACCCATCTCCTCAGTCTGTTGTAAGAATTTCATGAAATGTGGCTGTGGGGTGCTTGGCACAGTATGTGGCCCATTGCTACATCGGCATGCCAGCCGTCTGCCTTTCTGCTGAGTTTGGCTTTTACATTTTGTGGTACAAGGCCAGAAGTCTTGGACCAGTCCAGAAATCAGGGATTTTCAGATTAGGCATGTCACTTTTGGGAAATGCTACCAAACCCAGGTAGTGTCTCAGCTGTAAGGCAGCTCAGCACCTGTGTCTCTGAGTGACTTGGATCCTGAGTGGCTTTTAGCTCTGTTGATGGTAAGTACCAGCCAGGATCTTCCCCTGAGGTATCTGCCAAGCAGCGTGGCTGGCATCGTACCACTGGTGGGCTAGCAGGAACGTCTGGTCAGCTGACACTTGTTCCTTGATCAGCTGCACAACACTGTCCACCAACCTTGCGAAGGACCTTCCATGCGTAGCCCTGGGGCTGGGAGGGCCCAGTGGTCCCCGAGCGGATCGTTCAGGAAGTTTGTCTTGAGTCATTTTCTTGTGGGCTGGGGAGGCTGCGTCCAGACCACGGGCTGCTGGACGATGTGGAGGCGGCTCCCAGATACACAGTCCTTTGGTTGCTGGCCAGTGAAATGCACACGGGCACTTTCCCCACAGGGAGGGAAAAGGCGAGCAGTGTTGGGAAATCCGGTGGCCCCACTTGTCACTTTTACTGAATGCCTCTTTCTCCTTTGCCAGAGGCTATTTTAACAACCTCTCCTCTCCTCTGCCCCTCCACCTCATGAAATGGTGAGGGAAGAAAGTCCGGGTGTGTTCTGAGCCCAGCAGCTTGAACAGCAACAAGGAACAAGGGCAGGGGGAGGGAGCGCAGAGGAATGAACACTGGCCAACACCCCAGGGAGGGAAGGCCCCCAGCTGCTCCCTTCCCAGCAAAGACCAGCCGTGGGCAGACAGGCCTGTGGAATCTGGCTTAAGCCCAAGCTTCCGGGGCCGGGCTCTCCAGTGAGAGCTGGTATTTCGTATGAGCTGGGTGTCCCCCAGTGACCAGGCCTCCATTTCCTCATCTATGAAATGGACTCACACCACCTCTTCATTGGGCTTTCTTGAGTATCCAGAGAGAGAAAGGAGACATAAACCTCCTTCGTTGACTGAAAATCACTTTGTGCCAGGAGGGTTCTGGAGTGGTAGAAAGAGCACGGAATTTGGAGTCTGAAGGTCCCTGCTTTGCCATTTATTCTGTGTATCCTGGGACAAGTAGCTTGACCTTCCTGAGCCTCAATTTTCTCATCTACAGAATGGGAATGATAAAATATTACTGCTGGCCACCTCCCAGGGTGAGCGTGAGGTCCAGATGGAAGTGAGCGTTCACCACAGGCCCCCGCGGGACGGGCATGTGCCTTCAGTGAGCGCCGCTCGGCCAGGCAGCGGCAACCACTGTGCACGTTGTGCCGTTCCTTCTCCAAACAGCCCTGTGCGTAGGGTTGCTGCCCTCCCCGCTGCACAGGGGCTCGGAGAGGTGAAGCTGTTTGCTTAAAGTAACACAGTTAGGAAGTGGTGTAGCCATGATTCAAACTCAGTCTGTCTCCTCCAAAACAACTGCCTTAACCGTATTGCTTTACTGGTTCATGTGCCATTTGTTATCACTGATGTCATCACAGACAGAGCCAGAATCACCAGCAGAGGGAGGGCAGATGAAGGGGACATTACAGCCTGAGACAGCTTCACGGTCCCACAGCTATTTTCAGGATGAACTGTGACCTGCGTCTCCGTCAATGCCGCTTTCCTTCCGCGCCTTCTCATTGCTCTCCTGGTGGGGGTCGGGGAGAACCGCGGCCGCCCTAGCTCAGCCATGCCCGCCCGGCGGCCTAGTGAGCTCACCCTGGGAGCAGTTAGCGATCCCAGCAGAGCCTTGTCTGCAGTGGGGCTGGCATCCTGCACAGCTTTTGGGGAGGAGCTTTGGGACCTTTTGTGTCATCAGCAGAACCAAGGAATAACCAAGGGAGAAGCTACCAACCTCCCCCGCCAGCCCCCCACACACAAAACATGAGGTCAGTCCAACAGTCTGCACGTTAAGGGTGAACGATTTGCCCGTCTTGTAGTTGTGCAAAACACTCACTTTAGCTGTCACCTACTGGCTGCCTCTACCCCTGCGCTGACCCTTAGCTCATCTAGTCTGCACAGCATCTTGATCTTACAGAGGAGGAGGGTTCCATCCGAGGTCAAAGAGCTGCTGAGATCTCCGACTTTAATCAGATTCACCGTGATAACCAGGCCAACAAGTCAGCTGAACTCACTCAGGCCAAAGCAAAGAAGCTTGGGTTTTGTTTTGTTTTTTTTAAACTCCATGCTTTACAAATCTGGCTGACTATTGGAATCACTTGGGGAATGTTTTAAAATCCCAAAGGCCAGGCAGGGCGTCCCAAGCCAATTTAATCAGAATCCCTGGGGCGGGGCTCAGGCACTGGTATTTTTCAAACTTCCTCTGGTGATGCCAATGTTGAAGCAGAGTTCAAATCCCTGGTATAACCAGTGCAGATTTTTTTTTTTTTTAAAAATACTCACCTGAAGGCATTCTTACTGATTTTAGAGAGAGGGGAAGGGAGGGAGAGAAACATTGATCAATTGCCTCTCAAATGCACCCCAACCGGGACTGAACCCACAACCTAGGTGTGTGTCCTGACCAGGAATCAAACCTTTCAGTTTACAGGACGGAGCTCCAACCAGCTGAGCCACACAGGCCAGGGCTAACCAGTACTATTTTTAAGGAAGACGAGAAAAATCCAATCCAAGGCCACAAATGGGATTGATTAATGTTAATTATTAATAACAGCTCATGGAGTGGCCACGCAGTGCAACCCCAAGGGCCCCTGCTCATAGTTTCGTCTGCAGGAGGGAAGCCCTGGGCTGTGCAGTGCACAACCTCCTGGCTGCACGCGGCTGCCCTGGTAGCCAGCACTCAGAGTCGTGGACTCTGTGCTAGGCACTTGCCAAGCACCTTGCAAGGACCACCTCATTCACTCTGCAGCAGCCTCACGAAGGGTGCTGATCGAGAGCAGCGTGCACACCTGCTCAGCTCTGCTGTTCTGGTGGAAAGTAGCCACAGGCAGTATGTGGTGAGCAGGCATGGCCGCGTGTTCCGGAGGCGGGATTTGGTCCAAAGGCCACAGTTTGCCAATTCCCACTGCAGAGGCAGGTGAACTTGCACAAAGCTAGGCGGGGGCAGAGCCAGAGTCGTCCAAGTTCTAATGGCTCCAGCATCCATACAACTTAGCTTGGCTTTGCATTTCTTTGACAACCAGGGAAGGATATTCACTGGTCACTTTCTCCTGGACTGCCTCTTCCTCTCCCCTGCCAGCTCTTCTTTGGACATCTATCTTTTTTCTTTTTGAACATGACCTCAGGCTCACCTAACCTCATGTCACCTCACCTCTTTGCCCATCACGGCTATTCCTTCAGAGTCTCGATCTCTCAGGACACCCCGGCAGCCGAAGAGACCTGGCCAGAACAGTCCTGGGATGCCTTGCCCGCCCACCCTGCCCAGAAGGCCCTGCTGACCCCAGGACAGCCCAGATTTTCTTGGCTTGCAGCCGCACTTCACAGAGCAGCCTCTTGTTCCAGCGCCCCGGTGACGTTCTTCTCCACAGGGGTCTCTTTTGATTAACAAAAGGCAGGAAGGCTGGCCCAGTGGCTCTCTAAGCCCTGCCCCTGCCCCGCCCCCAGTCCGCGGGCCTCACCCGTGTCGACTGCTAGAGTTCAGAACCCTAAAGGCAGTGGTTTTCCCAGCCTGCAGCTCTGGGCTGAAGAACCAAACACATCCTTCAGCATCCCTGTTCCAGCTACCACACAACCCTGGCCTCCGAAAAGCACCATCCCCTACCGCTCACCGCTGATAGCATTTTATTCGGAAAGGCCTGGAGCAGATCTTTGAGCCAGAGCTGCCCACTGATTGGACCTGGGCTGCAGGATTGGCTACGTAATTTGCAGAGCCCAGTGCAAAATGAAAATGAGAGACGAGACCCTCTTCTCCACGGAGGCTGAGTGGAGGCCTGGCCCGGGGGTCGCAAACCCATTGGATAGCTGGTGACCTATGGGGTGATGAGTCTCGGCCTGGCCAATCAGATGTTTTTCCTCTGACATTTACTGGGACAGAGAGAGCCATGAAAGAAACAGAAGTCGGATTTTTAAGAATTCTCCAAACGTGCTGACAGTTTTTTTTCCCACACAGCGGCGAGAATGGCCTTTTTAAAATCGAATCAAATGCGATCTTTCCCGGACTTGAACCCACCCGTCCACCCTCACGCCGCTCTCCTGGTCGCTCGCTCACGCCACTCCAGGCACACTGTGGCTTTTTGTTCCCTGAACAGACCAAGCTTGTTCAAGGTACATGAGTCACACATGCTGTTCCCTCTGCCCCACACAGCCTCCCTCCTCCTTCCAACTGTCAGATCTTAAATGTCGCCTCCTCAGAGAGGCCCTCCCCCTGCACCTGGCTGAAGGTGTGTCCTGCCAGCTGGTCTCTATCCCAGCCCTCCTGCCTCCATCAGCGGGCTCCAGATGCGATTGTAATCAGTCATTTTTGTGGTTCTGCGTATGTGGTACCGCCTGCCTCCTAAGAGACTGTCAGCCCTGTGAGAGCAGGAACCTTTCCTGCTTCGTTCCCCTCTGCGTCCGGTGTCTACTACACTACGTGGAATGTTATAGGAAACCAAACGTGTTGTAGAATGAGTGTTTATTATCCTATACTTTCTCAGTGGTCATCACTGCTATGCGGGAGCTCTCGGTTTTGTATACTTACTATGTATCTGACCATATTATTAAACTCTCTCATTAGTCCCACGTGCTCTTCTGTTAACACATTTGGGAATTCTGGGTAGATAGTAATATCTCATTTAAATATTAATTCTGCCCTCTCCTTTCCTAAAGTTATACAATCTATTTCTGTTTCTTGCCTTGTTGCTTTAGCTACATGCAGTTAGTTATGTTAAAGATGGTGTGACTGATGAAAATTATGAAGCACTGGAAGGTCTGAGGCACAAAGGGACTAAGGGACAGACAGTCAAGAAGCTGCAGCAGTGACGTGTGGTGTGATAGCAGCCTGGATGGAATATGGCTGAGACTCACTCAGCTAAATGATCGGTGGGACGCGGCCATGGGAACAGGCATCATGGGGGGAGGGCGGTAATTCCCAAAACTAAACTCTGAAGTAGGGTGTTCTGAGGCATTGACCCCCAGACACCTTAACCCCAAAGACTAAGAAAACATTCATATTTCTAAACAGGGAGGATGTTGCTATAGCCAACTGTCTATTTTGTCACATGCCCACTTTTAACTAACTACTAAATACTACCACAATCATTTTTAAGGACCCCAAAATTAGGGAAGATATAACCTGAAAACAAACACCCTTATGAAAAAGAGGAGAAGGAAGGAAATTCATTAGAATTCTCATTTTAGAAACAGTTCTGAGAATGTGAATTCAAGAAAAAAATTAGGAGGTATGTCTCTACTCTGACACTTTATCTGGCTACATTCAAAATATTTTATAATAATTAACATTTCTTCCAGTTTACACAGCACTTTTACACATGTGGTCTCTCTGTAACCCTCCTAAAAGCGCCCTGCCGTGAGTAATAATAGAAATGCCCAATGTGTATCTGGAGTGCCACCATTTGCCAAGCACCACCTTCCCTTTGATCCTACGTGCCCTGGAATGTCACCTTGCAATTTACAAACCATCCCACCCTCCATTATTTCCAACCCCACTGAGCTGTTACCCACTTCCAGTTTTCGCACCGGCCCACCATCCCTGGTTTACGCAGAGGACTCCGGTTTACCCATAAAACCCCAGTCAGGCAGAGAATGGTTTTCATTCTCTTCCCAGTTCGGGGTGGGGAGAGAAGTGAGGGTCTGTTCGAAGGCAACATGGTGGTCCTCAAGAGGGGGACTGACCCTGGTGGGTAAAATTGGGACACACTCCCTCAGTTGCTTCATGGAAACCAAATACTTTAAGGCACTGGTTCCCCAAGACCACCCTCTGTGAGCCTTGGTTTCTTCATCTGTACAACCTCAAAGCTTCTGCTATCAATTACCAAAAAATACAAACTGAGTGTCTACCACATAGCAGACCAGACACTGCCACCTAGCATACAGCAGAGGCTCAACCTCAGAAAAGCAGGACACGTGAATGGGGCACAACCAGCCCCTAAATTTTCACTCTATGTACTGTAAGCAGCTAATGGCCAGGCTGTGTCACCTCCCTGACACTTTTTTAAAAGAAATCTCTCTCTCTCTCTTTCTGTGCACTTAAAGTTTTGAGTACTTAAAGGATATGTAGCCAGCTTGTAGAGGAGGGAGCCCTTCTGCCTGAATTTCAATTAATTGACAAATTTCAAGGTGCTATGGTGGAAGTGAGGCCATCGAGAAGCCAGACATCTGCATTAAAGATGGCAACCATGCCCTGGCTGGTGTAGCTCAGTGGATTGAGCGCGAGCTGGGAACTAAAGGGTCCCGGTTCAATTCCCAGTCAGGGCACATGCCTGGGTTGCAGGCCAGGTCCCCAGTGAGGGCCATGTGAGAGGCAACCATACATTGCTGTTTCTTTCCCTCTCTTTGTCCCTCCCTTCTCCTCTAAAAAAAAATAAAATCTTTAAAAAAAAAAAAAGATGGCAAACAACCCTTTGTAAGTAGAGACACAGCGGTTTCGGGATTTTGTACTCTCCTCTTCGATCTGGAGAAAGATTTCCACGGAAGAATTTGGAATTGTGGGTAGGAAAGTTGACAATAAGGAGTGATATTTTCTTTTAATTATAGCATTTATCCAAATTATCTTTAATGAGTACATAGTGCTCCTTTTAAATAACTATTCCTTTTCTGAGCTCATTGGAAAACGGTTGAAAGAGAGGGACAGAAACTCAAGGGCAGTCCCTTTCATGGGAGGGCAGCTGTTTTTTTCAGTCAGGCCAAAGACATTTGCACGTGCCACCCGCTGTCTGCGACCAGCAGCGCTTCACCTCTAACCCCCACTTTACACACTCATCTCCAGCCCTCACAACGACCTGTGCACAGGCTAAACCACCTTCACCCCACGGTTGAGGAAACTAAGGCTCAGAGAGTCAGCTAGCCTGCCCAGGGCCACACAGCAGCGGGTGGCAGGTGGCCAAGCTTCATCTAACGCCAAAACCCTTGCCTTTCCACAGGGACTGGTGAGACCGTGACCAGCCCTGACCAGCCCCTCCGCTTATCTCTACAGCCTCCATGTACTCCGAGATCCAGAGGGAGCGGGCAGACATTGGCGGCCTGATGGCCCGGCCTGAGTACAGAGAGTGGAACCCGGAGCTCATCAAGCCCAAGAAGCTGCTGAACCCCGTGAAGGCCTCCCGGAGCCACCAGGAGCTGCACCGAGAGCTGCTCATGAACCACAGAAGGTGGGAGCGGAGCTAGGCTGCCGCGGCCTGGCAAGCACCTCCTCGGGCCTGCCGCAGTTTGAGGAGGTACCCCTCACGGAAGGCAGGCCTGGTGGCAATCCTGGGGCTCCTGGGAGCTTGAGGAGGGCTGGCGGTGCCCTACATGATCACCGACAGAAAATGTCAAGGTCCAAAAGCTACCCACTTTGGCCCTGGCCTCCACATACATTTAATGAGCCCCTACGATGTGCCAGGCACTGTGCCAGATCCTGGGGGTACAGAAGGAATGTTCCTGCCCTAACAGAGGGGACACATGCATAACCAGGTGGTATGGTGGGTGCTTTGATGGGGTACATTCCCAGGAGATAGATGAGCATGCGCAAATGGACAGGAAGCACCAGTTGCTCAGTGTGGCTGAAACACAGATTGTGAGGTAGGCCAGAGGAACAATGTGGTCCTGGGAAGTGTCACAATCCTGGAGGGAGCATGAGTGGAGCAGGGAGACCAGAGAGGTGGGGGGCGGGGAGGGGGGCGGGCAGTGAGAGACAGAGGCCTGAGATGGCAGAGCTAGAGCTCAGCAACTAAGGGAATGTGGACCAGTGGAGAGGGAAGCTGAGCCTCTGCCCACTCCAGAGACTGGAAAATAGTCCTGGCTTGCCAGGGCCTGAAGGGAGGTGGTGGCGCCTTCACAGCTCCCTCTCCTGGCCACTTCCAGTATTGGCGCGGTTGGGCTGTGACTGTGATTCTTGTTTTCAGCTGCGTGCAAAGGACCTTCCAGCAGATGACATTTTGTATCGTTGATGTTTATTTGTTTTCCTCCTAGCATGTCATGAGTATTTCTCTGGTTGCCTTTTAGAGTCATCACCACAATTTTTAAAAAGCCTATCGGGGAAATATTTGCAATATAAGTAACAGACAAAAATTAATATATACCTACCTCTCGTAAATCCGTAAGGTAAAATGAACAGAAGATGAGAATAGTTAGTTCACAAAAGAGGAAATGTAAATAGCTGTTAAACATCTCAAAGACTATTTGATGTGACTAACAATCAACTAAACAAATGGAAACCAGGTACTGTCTCTTGCCTACTAGATTCTCAGATTCAGAAAGACTGGATGGTGACGGTGGGGGAAATAGACGCCCTTGTACACTGTCAACAGAAGTATACACTGGGTAACCTTTTCTAAGGGGCAGGTGGAAATGTGTCCGAAGTCTTTTAGAGAGTCTGATCCAACGGTCCTACCGCCCCCTAGAAACATCCCGAGAAACCTGAGATGTGAACTTAAAGCTGGTCTCAGCCGTCGGACAGGCCTGGAGGCAAGTCCTCATTCGGTCCCTTTGCAGCTGTACCTCCGGGCTGCCAGGGGGATTGCAAATATAAGAGATAATGGTGTAGGTTGGTGTCACTATAGGGTGCAGCCCTGAGACTGGGATCGGGGGAGTCGGGGTCTCCTGACGGTTCCCCCAACCCCAGGGGCCTGGGCGTGGACAGCAAGCCAGAGCTGCAGCGCGTCCTGGAACACCGCAGGCGAAACCAGCTCATCAAGAAGAAGAAGGAGGAGCTGGAGGCCAAGCGGCTGCAGTGCCCTTTCGAGCAGGAGCTGCTGAGACGGCAGCAGAGGCTGAGCCAGGTGAGTGAGAGGCACCAGCCCGCCCGTGCCTCCGAGAATACCAGCTGGCCCAAGGAAGCATGTGGCCGCAGTGGCTCCCTGAGCAAAATGAGGACTGGACCATGAGTCTACCACTGGCCTGGGTCCTCATTCTGCCACTCACTTTGCTGTGTGACTTTGGGCCAGTGGCTTCCCCTCTCCAAACCACAGTTTCCTCATCGGCCCAGTCTATTATATGTTGATTCTGATTTCATGCTCACAGCTGCCCTGTGAGAGAGATGGCGTTCCCACATTAGAGATGAGGAAGCAGAGGCCCAGAAGAAGGAAGTGATCTGAACTAGCTTCGCAGGCAGAGCTTAGTCCCAGGCTCTGTCCCCCCAGCTACCAGGCCAGTGGCAAAACTGATCCCTGATGCTGTTTCTCCAGAGAGGATCCCTGGTCCAAACCCATTGGCTTTTGAAACTCGGAATTCCCCTATCCCACCCACTTGACACCTCTACTCTCTCCTTCAGCTGGAAAAACCACCAGAAAAGGAAGAGGACCGTGCCCCCGAATTTATTAAAGTCAGGGAAAACCTGCGGAGAATCGCCCCACTGACGAGTGAAGAGAGAGTGCTGTAGAGCTGGCGGGTGGCACTTCAGCACCCCCACAGCCCACCCCTGCCCCCACCCTCCTCCAGCCCTTCTGTATCTGGCGGCCCTGGACCCCCAGGCCTTGGGACATCTGTGATGTTCACGCTTGCTCCTGTAAAGATGTATTGTCCCAGAGGGCATGCCTAACCCCTCCCCCCCACTACTCAAAGCCCCCAGGATTTTCCTTCTGAGCACCCACCCCTCCTGTCCAAGAGGAAGCCACTACTGGGAAAACTTTGACAAGGCACCTCTTTCTGAAGGGGCTTCTGAGTCTTGCTGAGATTTTCCTGGTGGAGTGGGGAAGGGAGGACAGGGGCCTTCCTGGCCTGACAAGCCCTCCATGCTGCCCAGGCCCCCTGGGGCCCTGCTTCTCTGGGCAGCCTGACTCACAGGTCTCAGAACTTCCCTGCTCATGGTTTTACCTGCAGCCAGGTGTGAAGCAAGTAATGGGAGCGTTCGGGACTCCTGCCTTGAAAGCCAGCCAAAGGGAAAACAGTTCACAGTTCTTGGTGAGGAAAGGCAGAGCCGTGCAGCCTGCAGGTGGCCTTCTGGCTCGCATCGTGGGGGGTGGGAAAGGTACTAACAAGACAGCTTCTTAGAGTTTGCCAGCCTCTCCCCACACCGTCTCCTTTCCACAGCCCTCCCTGTCTGGGCTTTGTAACCACACCTAGCCAGGGCTGCAGCCTTCCTGCTCCCAGACTTCTAGAATAGCGCTTCCCAAACTTCATCATGCCTACGAATCACTGGGGATCTTGTTAAAGTGTGGCTTCTGATTCACTAGATCTGGGGTGGAGGCCGAGATTCCGCATTTCT